>JBBBVM010000765.1:0-61459 GCA_037355625.1 Petunia x hybrida | reverse complement strand
CGTTTGCACTGGGGTGATAAGGTGTTGATGCGATCCGTTTGATCCCCCACTTTTCGAAGAAGGCTGTGATTCGTCTTCCTACAAACTGTTTACCATTATCGCATGTGATCTCTTTCGGGATCCCAAAACGACAGATGATATTCTGGTGAATGAATTTGATAATCTCCTGTTCACTGAATTTTAGCCAAAGCGATAGCTTCCACCCACTTAGAAAAATAATCCGTAAGTATTAAAATAAATTTTACCCCACCGGGCGCTGTCGAAAGCGGCCCGACCAAGTCCATTCCCCACTTCATGAATGGCCACGGTGACGTGACCGAATGAAGTGGTTCTGCCTGTTGATGTATGAGATTGCCAAATCGTTGACACCTATCGCATTTGCGGACAAATTCCTTGGCATCATCTGCAATCGTTGGCCAATAGTATCCAGCTCGTATGATTTTCCGAACTAATAACTTGCTGCCGGAGTGATTGCCGCACTCGCCTTCGTGAACTTCTTTCATCACGTAGTTTGTTCCATCTGGCCCTACGCATTTTGCCAAAGGGCCACCGAACATACGCCGATAGAGTTGATTTTCGAGGAGGCAATATCTTGTTGCTTTGGACTTGAGTGATCGGGCGGATTTTTTGTCATTGGGAAGGGTACCTGCCTGCAAATAAGACAAATACTTGCTTCTCCAATCCCAAGTATGACTAACATTGTTTACCTCTTTGATGCTTCGGTATAGTGGAGATTCGAACAGGTGAACAATTGTCTCATCGAGTTTCTCATCGATGGCAGCCGCTGAACCAAGGTTTGCTAAAGCGTCTGCTTCGATGTTCTCCTCCCTTGGTATTTGAGCTATTTTCCACTCCTGAAAAGAAGAAAGGAAATTTTGTACCTTTTCGAGCAGCTATTGCATCCTTGGGTCTCGAACGCAGAAATCGCCTTGGATTTGATTTACCACCAACTGCGAGTCACTCTTGATATCTATACGTTCGACTTTCAAGTCCCTTGCGATTTTCAAACCTGCAGCGAGGGCCTCATATTCGGCCTCGTTGTTAGTCTTTGCATGTAGTTTGATCGCGTACCTGAGTTTCTCTCCGGTTGGTGCTATTAGTAAGATTCCGAGGCCAGTTCCTTTTACGTTCGACGCTCCATCTGTATACATTATCCAGACTCCGGGGTCTGGATCTGTCATCATCAGCTCTTCCTTCTTCGCTTCCGGTAAGATATTAGCGTTAAATTCTGCTACAAAATCAGCCAAAACTTGAGATTTTATGGCGGTACGAGGCTGGTAAGTGATATCGTACTCACTCAGCTCGACCGCCCATTTCATTAATCGACCAGAGAGATCTTGCCGATGTAAAATATTTCGCAACGGAAATGTAGTTATAACAGATATTGAATGACATTGGAAGTAAGGCCTTAATTTTCGTGCAGCGGTGACTAGTGCAAGTGCTAGCTTTTCTAGATGTGGGTATCTTGTTTCGGCATCTAACAACGTCTTGCTAACATAGTAAATAGGAAATTGGTTACCTCCGTCCTCGCGAACGAGGACAGCGCTTACTGCGACATCGGAAACGACCAAGTAGACCAACAACATCTCTCCTTCAACTGGTTTCGACAGAAGTGGTGGATTGGAAAGGTACTGCTTCAACTCTTGAAGGGCCTTCTTGCATTCTGGCGTCCATTCGAAGCCTTTGCTCTTTCTCAGCACTGAAAAGAATTTGTGACATCGTTCAGATGACCTCGAGATGAACCTGCTGAGATAGGCTACTCGACCAGTCAGCTGCTGAACTTCTTTTTCCGTTGTCAGGTTCTCTGGGATGCTTTCGATCGCCTTGATCTTATCTGGATTGGCCTCGATTCCTCTTTGCGATATGATGAATCCCAAGAACTTACCGGATCCAACCCCGAACGCACATTTCTCCGGGTTCAATCTCATGTTGAACCGCCTTAATATCGTAAAAGTCTCCTCCAAGTAACCTAAATGGCTCTCCTTCTCGAGAGATTTGACCAACATGTCATCGATATATACCTCCATCGTTTTCCCGATCAGATCTTTGAACATGGTCGTGACCAAACGCTGATAAGTAGCGCCAGCGTTCTTGAGACCGAAGGGCATGACTGTATAGCAATAAGTCCCCATGTCTGTGATGAACGACGTTTTTTCTTGATCCAGTGGATCCATCGAAATTTGATTATAACCTGAATAGGCGTCCAAGAAACTCAGCATTTCGTGCCCTGCCGTTGAATCGATCAATCTATCGATGTGAGGCAGTGGGAACGAATCCTTTGGGCAAGCTTTGTTGAGGTCGGTATAGTCGACGCAGACCCTCCATTTGCCGTTTTTCTTTGGCACTACAACAGTGTTTGCAAGCCACTCTGGATACTTCACCTCCTTAATGAACCCATTTGCTAGCAGCTTTTCTACTTCGTCGTTTATCACCTTCCTTCGGAATCCTCCATTTGGCCGTTTCTTTTGTTTCACCGGCCGATGTTTTGGGTCGACATTTAGCTTCTGTGTGGCGACCTTTAGATCGATCCCCACCATATCTGCATGGGACCAAGCAAAACAATCGGAATTATCCTTGAGGAAGGATATGATTCTTGATTTTACTTCGGGATCCAATTCTGATCCCACATAGACTTTTCGATCAGGCTTATCATTGAATAATGTTACTTCTTCCAAATCTTCTATCGTAGAGTCTCCAGCTTTTTGTTTATACGGTTCTCTCACGCATGGTGGAACCTGTGCGAAGTCGCCTTCGACTTCGGAATTCGGTAGCTGCGTTGAGGCGCACAACGGAGCCGAAGTGAAGCTTCCGATCACGGGTCCCACTGGCTTGTATGGTGAAACCTGTGTGAAGTCGCCTTCGACTTCGGAATCCGGTAGCTGCGTTGAGGCGCACGACGGAGCCGAAGTGAAGCTTCCGATCACGGGTCCCACTATCTGTGATTGCTACAACCAAAAGCCATCCTTAACTGCTACTGAGTAACACTCTCGCGAAGCCTGCTGTTCGCCTCTGATTTCACGAATTCCCCATGAGGTAGGGAATTTTACGACCTGATGTAGGGTCGATGGGACTGCTCCCATAGCGTGAATCCACGGTCGACCCAATATCACATTGTACGCCATTTCGCCTTTCATTACTTGAAACGATGTCTCATTCTCAACACCTTCTGCATAAGTCTTGATAATGATTTCTCCAACGGTTACTTCTCTCGAATTGTTGAAACCCAACAACACTGTTGAGCGAGGTACGATCTTGTCGCTCAACTGCAGTTGTTCCACTACCCTTGCGTGTATAATGTTGACTGAACTACCAGCGTCGATCAACACCCTTTTCACATCTGCGTCATCGATCCTCATTGTGACTACAAGTGCGTCGTGATGAGGATGGATTTTGTCATCGAAATCAAAGTCTCCGAACACGATCTCATCGTTCATATCATTTCGTGTTCGTTTGTCTCGTGTAAATGAGACCTTTGCGTATTTCTTGGTAGTATGCGTTACTCCACAAACGTCATTTCCTCCGGTAATGACATTCACCGTCTTCCTAGGAGCAGGGGGTTTCGGCGGTTCATCGTCTTTCTTCTTATTAAAATTATTTCGTCCTCTGTCAGTTAATAACTCGACCAGATGCCCCTTCTACAACAAACTGGCCACTTCATATCTCAACGCCTTACAATCCTCCCTTGTGTGGCCGAAGTCATGGTGAAATGCGCACCATAGATTTTCGTCCCTTGTATTTGGATTTGTTTTTATGCGACCTGGAAATTTCACAACCTTATCGCCCATCCCCTTCAAGTGATTTACCAAGCTTGGTGTTGATATGCAAAAGTTATACTCCGTCACCTTTGGGGGAAGTGATCGATCTTTCTGAGCTGAAGGTGTGTTCGAATTCCCTTTCTTCGATTAATTTTTCGAACTACCAGCTTCGTGATTATTGTTCTCCATTCGAGGGAAACTGTAAGGTTCCCATCGCTGGTCCCTGTAGTTTCGCCTATCATATTCAACTCTCCGTGGTGGAGGTCGATCGTAATGATAATTGTTTCGGACCCGCTGTAGTTCCTCCTCCTCAGCTCTGATCCTTGGTTCGCATTCCCGATACAGTACTTCGAAAGTCCACGCATCGACTTCCCTGAGGCGATCTTTCAATTTCCATGCCTCAAGCGAATCAGTGCGCAAATTGTTAGCGAAGGTCAGGCAGGCCCACCTTTCTTCGTGATTCGGTATATGAAGCTTCTCATCGTTGAACCGCTGCACAAACTGTTGGATGGTTTCCCCGGGTCGCTGCCTGACATTCAATATATCTGCCACCCTTGGTGCTATCTTTTTTGCTCCAGTATGTGATCGAATAAACTTAGCCGACATGTCGTCAAAATTCAATATTTCATTTTCAGGCAACTGAAGATACCATTTCAATGCTGGTCCTTTTAATGTCTCGCAAAACTTTTTGAGGCTGACTGAATTAATTTCTTCCGAGGTCAAGTCATTCGCCTGAACTGCGACCGAGAACATATCGATGTGATCTCTCGGATCTGTGGTCCCATCGTATCTCAAACTTTCTGGTAATTTGAATGTTTTGGAATGGGCATTGGGGCTGCAGTTGCCGGGAAAGGACGCTTTGAGATTGACTTCTTAGCGACCTCGTCCGTTAACTTTGGGACACCTGGCAATTTCTCCATAAATGATTTTATCTCACCGAATTTTTTGTTCACTGTATCGTTCAACAGAGTTTGCATCGTTGCTAACATTCTTACTTCTGCAGTAACCGAGGCCGGAGCTCCCGTAGCTGCCGCGGCCGTACCCGATCCTCCAGATCCGACCCCCGCTGCAAGTCCCCCTGTTACGGCGCCCTGAGGAACCGAAGTCGGAATGCTTGCTGGGGGTGTGATCGGTGGAGTGGGTGTTCTATTTCCGATTGAATTAGACAAAACCTTTAGCTGCTCCTGTATCATTTCGAACTGAGCGTCGTGTTTTCTTAAATACGCCATTAAGGCTGCGTTCACGTCTCCTGACTCAATTTCGACCATGGGCTCCTTACCCGATCGTTGTTCTTGAGGTACGTTCAATTGCGAACCAGCAGGAATGTCGTCGTGAGCTGGATCCTGCTCGCGATTGGTAGATTCATCGACCGCTTCAACGTTGGTCGGAACTGGAACCCCATCATTGGGATTGAGCTGTTGACCGTTCAGGGCGGCAGCGATGGTGTTGCGTTCATCTGCCATTTCGAAACAAAGAAACAAACGTAAGTAGTATCAAGCGATTCAAATCTCGGAACAAAATTGATTGCCTAGGCCCCACGGTGGGCGCCAAACTGTATTCCCCAAAAAATAGATTGGGCTTTACAATTAAATTTGTATTTAGTTGAGCCTAAGGCGACCGTTTTATATCTCGATTTGATCGTTTAATATGCAACCTTACGTGAGCAGATCAAATAATGTTAGATATTATAACTCGAAGCAGTTCTGATTTCGATGTCGGTAATACAGATTCGATGTTAACAGTACAAGTTCGATGTCAATTATTTTTCAATGATAAGTTCGAGTGAATAATTCAATATGCAAGTATCGACAAACTAATCCGAAGTAAATCTCAGGTCTACAGTTTACGATGGAATGATTTTGTTACAATTCAATGTGCAGTTTTAAGTGAATCCGATGACGCTAACAAGTCTAACGATGGTAGCGAATATGAAATCGTTAAACTATAGATACTACGATAAGCGAATGCAATACGATCGCAGTTAATACGATGACAAAACAATGATAATGTATTAGATACAAATTGATAAATCGTGTTTTATCGATTTAGTAAAGATGTCAAGTCAATGAAATTGAATGCAATAGTTAAACTGTATATGCTGCGAACAAGCCTAATATAGATTTAAACAAGCAAACAACGAATAAAATTAAAAGCGATAAAAGGCTTATTGTATTTGATGAATCGATGGATGGTGCTTCAATGGAGGAAACAGATCTCCTTCCACTCTTGAACCAAGCCGTGATCGAAACTTGAATACAATGGATCCAGTAATTTGACAATGTAAAGGGGATTAAATACAGCTTTTTGATAAGTAATAACTTTGCGGTAAGGGAGTAATAGCTTTTTTAAGAATTGTGTTGCTCAGATCCGTGTCCTCCAAAATGAAGATGTGAGGTCTTATTTATAGGTTGAAATTGAGGAGAATCCCCAACCCTGAAAGACTTCCACTTTTCCACGTTTCTCTTCCCACTATTGCACGTAGTCATCCTCTCCATTAAACTCGCCAAGTCTGTTCCGATATTTTAGAGATTGAGGATCAGTTAAAGCTTATCCATTACGGCGTTGTCTTCGATTTTATCCGATCACGACATTGCGCATTCGATCGAAACCAAACCGAAGCAGCTTCTTTCCGATCTCAACATCATCGAAATCAATTGATGTCTTGTTACACGATTAGGTCCACTTCTCTTGCGATCGAACAGAAATCGACGAATACACCATCAACCAAAGCCATTTTGGCATCCACTTCTTGATTTTGCCTTTGGTTGATGAATCAATCAATACTAGAATACAAAAAGAAGCTATCTTGAAGCACGCGCTGAAAAGAACAAAATATAATTCGAGAATATTTTTGTCATTATATATGCGGGCTACGTCGGGTGTGGCAATTTGGGCGGCAAAATGGTATGGTGTGTTTCTTTTCCGATTTACAAAAGGTTCATGGATAACAATAAATTGAACTTTATGAAATTTTGTTAAAAATTTTAATCTTTTAAAAGCCCCTCTGAGCTTCACTCCTCTAATATTTCAAATGATTGAACTAATCATTGGAAACAATTGCGAGTGCTCCAGATATTTTACTTGCTTTCACCTTGTCTCGAGTAACAGGGTCAGGTTTTGCCATCTCTTTTCCATCTGCAAATTTTTTCCATTTCCTGCTTCCAGGTGAAAGATTACCTGTCAGAATGAGTTCATTCTTCTTTTGTATGACATCATCTTTAGCATCTTGACCAAACCAAGAAGTTTTTGAAGAAAAAGCTTGTATAAGTTCATCCTCATCAGTATAGTTACACTCCTCATACTCCTCCTCTTTGGCTATCTTCATTTTCAGAATTTTGTTCCTCACCCTGGCTCGACACAACACAATAGTGCTAACATTTGGAATCTTTTTAGTTCACAATATACATGGTCAAAAAACAAAAAACCATAGAAGAAAATGCACAGTTTAAAATTAAATGTTACCTTATTATTCTTTTGGATGTGGTCTCAAATTCAAGAGCGAACTTAAAAAATGGGAATTAGAAAAATATAAGCCAATTTAAACTGAAGTATTTTAAAAGAAAGACGATATTAAGGAACTCTAATTTCTTGGTTTCATAGACTTTAATATGAATCTCTTATTTATACTTTCATTTTTGGTAAACTAACATTAGTTTTATTCCATGTGGATCTCACTCAATCCAACCTTCGATAAAATAGGGCAACTTTAGGTTAACTTGAAAAGAACGCCAGCTTTCGAGATTTGAGAATAATTTAACTTCAAAATTACTACTTTATCCTTATCGTTTGGTAGAGAAATGAGTTATACATGGATTAACAATACAACGATTAGTGATGCAGGGATTAAAAATATAGGAATTATTTCTGGTCATCTGTTTGGTTCATTGTATTAAAACTTGGATAAACATTGTATAACTTAAATTTGTGTTTGGTATGAAAGTTTATAAAGTTTATTTTTTTCCAATTATACCCTTGAATTCTTATTCATGTATTAAAAATAAGGGTTGAAGGGTGAGTATTTTTGTCATTAGATTATTTATCCATGTATTAGTAAATATGGTATTACTAATACCACATTGGCCTTGGTATTAAGTTATACCACAATTGATATACTAAATTATACATGGATTAATAATACTTGATTGAACTTGGTGTCACATCCTATTTTTACCCGAACCGGTTAATTTTTGAAATAGGGCTCGACTTAGTGGGTAACTCACGGGTAAAGAGTTGGAGTCACCACCTAACATATTTTTTAACTAGGCATATTAGGACACCTATTTTGTTTCTAGCTAATTTTACAATTAACTCCGAAACTTAGTCTACAAACTAGATATTCTAGTTAAGAGGTTCAAGTTAACTTGAGAGGAAGGAGTTAGGCACCTCTCGAGCTCCGCCAAATGTGGTTACCGGCCGGACTTTATAATTGAGAATCTAAGTAAATAATTAAACTAACTAAGCAATATATTATTTGAATATTAAACTACGATATGCAAATTTAAAGACAAGTAATAAATATTTGTCTCTTTTAATAACTAAGCTTTGTCCAAATATTCCTTGCAAAATAAACAAACAAGTTAGTAAGAATTGCAAATAAAACGAAAATAAAGTCGATGAGTTTGAGTATTTTTATCCTTTTTTTAAAAGGTTGTCCTTTTGTAATTACGCCACGATGTACCTCGTAAAAATCGTAAAAAATATGAATTAGTATGACAATTAATAATAATAGTTATAATAATATTTATAATAATAATAATACTAGTAATATTAATAAATAATAATAATAATAAGATAATAAAAATAAAAGGGTTCTCCACCAAAATAGACCATTGTATTTCATCCAATTTACCTCGCAAAACATAAAGAAAATAAGTTAGTATTCATAATAATAATAATAATAATAATAATAATAATAATAATAATAATAATAATAATAATAATAATAATAATAATAATAATAGTAATATCAATAATACTAAAAATAAAATAAAGCGGGAAAGGGATTTTATAAAAGTGTAGGCTCAGGTGTGTATGAATCAGCTATTGGTTAGAGACGTCGGTACGGCTGCAAACACGCCAGCCGATCGTGTTGCCATGCCAAGTGTCGGTCCCACCACTCTATCACCGGCTCATTTTGCAATCACGACTCATACACGTCATCATAGCCTTTTGTTTTAGGGACGCGTGAATGAGACTGTAGTATCCGTTCGAATCAGTTAATATGCCTCAAATAAATAATTATTTTCCTTGGCCATGAGTGTAGTATCATTCAGAACCAGTAAAAGCAATGAAATAATCCAAAGCTTTTTATCAGTAGACGTGACTGCCTGATAGAGTAATTCCAACAGGGCAAATAACAATTAATCTGCAGAATAATTATCAGTAACAATAACAGACAAAAGTCATAGTGTTAGACTGTCATCAACCGAGAAACAAAGGATTATAAGACCACAATAAAGTCAAGGCCATTGCAGTGGCCAAATAATCGTCTACAAAACATAAGAATTTCAACGGATATCCACGAGAGTCAACGAAATATCAGTGGCAAAGTTTGGCACCGTTGTCACACTGGGGTGGCCAAAACTAAACAATTAAAACCTGTAATCAACAATCAAATAGGAGCAACATATAGCAGATCAAGCAGCACTCGTTAGTCAAGAAAATAAAGGAATATTAGAATGATTTCAGCAATTCGACACAGTGAAGAGGGCTGCAACGCATGGAGGAGCGACCACCAGCTTGTCTTTTCCAGCGAGACACACAGCAGCGCCGCTGCGACTCACCCCCGCCATTTTCCCTTTTTACTTCATCTCCTCTCTCTTAACCCGTCCCCGTTTCAGATATGTGATTGTGTGTGTGTTTTCTGATCTGTGCTCTGTGTGTATTGAAGTGTGTATCGGAGGAGAGAACAAGTGATGGTGGTTTACTGGTGGTGGTATGAACGAGGTGTGGGAAAAGGGTGGTGCGGGTGTTGATGTTGTTTGGTGTACTGTGTCGCGTGGTTCCCACCACCACGGTGGAGGTGATGGGTGTGTATTACTGTACTGTGGGCGTGAGTATTTGGAGAGGTGGAAGATGATGATTGTTGTACGTGGACGGGTATTGAAGACGATGGAGGAAAGGGATGAGTTTTTGTACGGGTTTTGTGTGCATGTATTGTGTAGTACTGTTGATTGAAAATGGGTAAGACAATGGAGAGAATCCTTGGTTATGAGTTATTTGCGTGGGGAAGAAGAAGGTCGGGTACTATGTTGTCTAGGCCTGTGTGTGTTGTAGAGGGAGAATCGAAATAGTGTGATGTGTGCTTCTTCATTTTATTTATGTGTACTGATGATTTTGGATAATTGATCATGATAGGAGAAAACCCAAAAGTCTTTATTTTTAAAGAAGAGGAATTCAAAAATAGTTGTTGAGGTTTTCCAAAAATATGAGAGGGAAATTAAGGATTTGGGAATGATTTTAGGGAGGAATTTAGGTAGTAGGAGATTTGAAAAGATAATTAGATCAAGGAGAAGATTTGAAAAAATTCAAATAAAGGAAATGTATTTGGTTAAGAAACTGGTTTAGGTTCGACATGAAATGATTATAAGAATTTAAGAATGACTTAATTCAAAAATAAAGTAGGGATATAATGAAATTTTAAATACAATGTGAACGTATCTAGACGAACATTTGTCTAGGTACAAGACAAAGGAGGATTTTAAAATAATGAAAAAAGAAATATTTTGAAATAAAATAATTATACGAATATTCAAGAGAATTTGAACTAAATGATTGGAAGAAAATCGCAATTGATTTCTAACAGAGTGGATGTACCTCAACGGACTCTTGTCCAGGTTCGTAGGAAATTTTATTAAAAGGAGAAGGAAATTAAATAAATAGAAAAATGGACATTCTCTTTTAAATTGACCAATATTCAACTTGAAGGTGTAAATAAAATATAGATATACATATTTTATAAAATACACAAATAAATATTATATAATACTCATATAAAATTATTTAAATATAGATAATCATAGATAATTACTCCCTCC
This sequence comes from Petunia x hybrida, assembly GCA_037355625.1. Lineage (NCBI taxonomy): Eukaryota > Viridiplantae > Streptophyta > Magnoliopsida > Solanales > Solanaceae > Petunia > Petunia x hybrida. The sequence goes on along the minus strand of JBBBVM010000765.1, from coordinate 50,667 downwards.
GTTCCACTTTAGATGAACCCATTTGACTTTGCACGGAGTTTAATAAAGAGAGAAGACTTTTAAAATTTGTGGTCTAAAATAAGTTATATATATTTGTGTGGTTACAAATCATTTAGGGATGAGGAAAAGTGAATATTTCTTTCCAAATTTAGAAAGAGGTCATTCTTTTTGAAACAGACTAAAAAGGAAATAGGTTCATCCTTTTTGAAACGGAGGAAGTACTAATTTGCACAGATAATCACAAATTGAAATAAATTTGACATGTAGCCGAAATGTTGCAATTATGTGACATATTAAATTGCGCAAATATTTACAGTTTGACAAATAGCCTAACTGATGTAAAATTACGTAATATAACCACATTTAGGTACGTAATATATAGGTAGGGAATAACGCACATAAATGCATGGTTTCTAATGCACATTTTGCACAAACAGTCAAATCGCACCTTTAAGTTAAATTATAGCCAATTTTAGAAAAAGGAGGGACAAAATTGGGTGTCAACAGCTGCCCCTCTTTGCCCGGGGATGATGAAAGAGTCTTCGGGCAAAGATAGTTGACGGAGTAGCCAATTTTGTCGCGACTGGTAGGCAAAAATGATTAAAGAGGGAAAATGGGAGTTTTGGGGGGTGTTTTTTGGTCGAATCCCGGTCTTTAAGTTGCCTACATATCTCGGGTTTCACGAGAATCGGGCCGTGTATAGTCTAGAATAACATGTTGCCTATGTGAGATATTTATGACGCTCGATTTCGGATGTAAGGACTAATCTTATCCAAGTATGTAAAGTTTAGATTCGTGTATGCTTTGCCTTTTGGCGATATAAATGAAGAATGAGGTAAAGGCACTAGCGAAGGTGAGATAACCTCAATAGATCGAGCGTGGAAAAGAGGCTTATAATTGTCCTAGTTATGAAAATGTGGCGCGCTACACACCCATACAAAGGAGTTTATACGTACATAGTTTTCATTTCGTCTCGATAAATGAGTAACCTCGCCTCCAATATTGCCTTGATTGAAGGGGATGAATTTTGGGAAGCGAACTTTATAAATGCGCACGACTCCAGGGATGAGCACGATTAAGCACGAAGACACGCACGACTGACGCATATAGGCTTGAATAGACAAAGTAGGTATTAATTGGAAAGAGATGTTAAATGATATCCTAATTTGTGATGAAGGATTAGGCAGATTACTTGCAGGAGTATGAGATGATTGGCTTCGGGCATGTCAGAATTCGACAGAATAGGTATTTTGCAGGTAGGACAAAGGCGTTGTCGAAGTCGAAATAACATCGATAGACCGAGTGTGGTGAAATAGGCTTGTAAATGTCCTAGTTATAAAGATGTGGTGCACGACACACCCATAAAGAGGGGTTTACATGGGCACATTTTCCACTATAACTCGATAGAGGAGCCATCTTGGCCTCAACATTGTTTTGAACGAACTAAGGAATATTGAGGAGTAAAGCACGATGAATATGCACGATTCAAATAGATAGGCGCGATTAGGAAGGAACACAGAGCTGGTGCCTAATAGGCGAGGAAAGATTAGGTAGATCACTGGTGCGAGTATGGAACTGTAGCTTTGAGTGCTTTGGAACTCGGAAAAATAGGTAGCTCGCGGGTGTAGCAAAAACATTTTCTGTAAGATTAGGCCTTTTGAATTGGTTTTGGGATGAAGCTTTGTGTGTGTTTGAGGTTTTGTGGTTGCACAATTGGTAGTGATTTTGGGAGCAGGTGTGAGAGTGGGACGCAGGGGTTTGTCGAGAGATTGGAGAGTCCCTATAGCAAAATCAAGACAAATGCAAATTGATATAACAACAAAGATAAAGTAAACTTCCCTGTTGAGTTGAGCTCTCCTTTTTCTGGTCCGCTTTCAGGTGCTCAGTGCTAGGGAATGTGTGCCTCTCCCCTGGGGGATATCCATTTGCTAAGTGCTTCTCGTCAAGAGGTAGTTGCTTTGTCGTGCTGAACTGTTATTGGATCATCTTGCCAGTGCAACGCCGGATTGTATATCCATTGCTTTTTGTCCTTTAAATGTGTACTTGTCACGTCGGGCTGTACTCCTTTCGTATTGAGTTGTGTATCTCTTCATGTACGGTTTCCTGTCATTCTTTCATCTTGGTTGCACACCCTTTGTCATGTTGTCCTTTCACCGGGCTGTCTGCCCTTTATCATGTTGTCCTTTCAACGGGCTGTCTACCTCCCAGACTGTCTTCCTGTTACAATGTCAAAATTTTCACCGGGTTGTGTACCCTCCGCGATTTTAGTTTCGACATCGGGCTGTGTACCCTCTTTCGATTCATCGAGTTGTGTACCCTCCGCAAAATTTGAATGCAAATCGATATCGGGCTATGTGCCCTCAATCGACCCTTCAGGCTGTGTACACTCAGCTAATTGAAATGCAAATCGATATCGGGATGTGTACCCTCAATCGACGCCTCGGGCTGTGTACCCTCAGCTTATTGAAATGCAAATCGATATCGGGCTGTGTACCCTCAACCGACGAATCGGGCTATATACCCTCATCTAATTTAAAATAGAATTGATATCGGGATGTGTACCCTCAACCGATGCTTCGGGCTGTGTACCCTCAGCTAATTTAAATGAAAATCGATATCGGGTTGTGTACCCTCAACCGACGCTTCGGGCTGTGTACCCTCAGCTAATTTAAATGCAAATCGATATCGGGCTGTGTACTCCCAACCGACGCTTCGGGCTGTGTACCCTTAGCTAATTTAAATGCAAATCGATATCGGGCTGTGTACCCTCAATCTGCACCTTGGGCTGTGTACCCTCAACTAATTTAAATGCAAATCGATATCGGGCTGTGTACCCTCAACTGATTTAAATACAAATCGATATCAGGCTGTATACCCTCAACCGACGCTTCGGGCTGTGTACCCTCAGCTAATTTAAATGTAAATCGATATCGGGTTGTGTACCCTCAACCGACGCTTCGGACTGTGTACCCTCAGCTAATGTAAATGCAAATCGATATCGGACTGTGTACCCTTAGCCGATGCTTCGTGCTGTGTACCCTTAGCTAATTTAAAGTGCATAATTTGACATCGGGCTGTGTACCCTCAGTCGATGCATCAAGAGTAAAGTGGAACAAGTATAGTGCTATTGTTATGTCATGTGATGTGCTAAAGAGGCTATCATGTTGCTGTTGTAAGGACTTTTCTTGAATTTTTGAGGGAACCTAAAAACTTTCTGTCCCAGTGTCAAGTTTGTTTCTTTTGGAAGAAAAGGTGGTTGCATTGCACTGAACACCAAATGTATTGGCTAAACTCTGCATTCGCCCTTTAGTGTGATTGGATGTATTGATGACTATGAGTATGTGGATATTTTGCATACTCAGACTAGAATTTGATATTTGGATTTTTCCGGATTTGAAGGTTGTCAAAAATGATATTTGTCTTAGGTTGTGACAGAAAGCCTTCATGTTTCGTGCCTTTCTTTTCGACAGTCAGGGAGCTAACTTTGATGGATTGGCTTTTGTGGAAAGTGTGTGTGTGGTTTGGGGGTTAGACTTTCCCTTTGTTGGTTCTTGTTGTACTATTGTCTTGGTTTGGTCAATCGGACTCTGGACTTTGTGTTTCAGTGTTGGATGTCTTGCGGGGTCATGGTAGGGAATGTTTGAGTGATGAGTTTAGATCTTGTCGGATCGAATTGAGAAATAGGTACCCAGGGAGTAGTTTGTCTGCTGGTCGCAATGTCATTTGATTGGGCTAAATGGAATGAAGGCGTGAGGTTTTGTCTTTTGGGTCTATCCTTGATTGTGTTGAGCCTGCTAAGGTTGTTGTTGAAAGTCTTGACAGATGGGAGGTTGTTTTATCGTGTGAATTGGGTGCAGTGTGAGGTTGTGAGTTTTGTCGGCTTCGGTTGTATAGTGATCAGATTTCGTTGTTGTGACTCTCGTGTAGGGATAATGCAGGTTGTACGGTATTAGGGCTGTCTGAATGCTCTTGGTGTCATATGCTGATGGTTCAAAGGACTTTGTTGTAGGAGAAAATGTTGAAGGAGGAGTTTTGAAGATAACAAAGGACCTGGTGCTAAGTGGACCACGAAAAGGTTCACAGTCGAAGTGAGAAGACCATTTCTTCAACGAGATGATTAAGTCAGAGTTGAAAAAGGAAAGAAGTGAACGGCTGGAGTCAAAGTTCCAATCCTACCGGAAGTAGAAGAAGCTAGAGGCGGTGCTGAGAAGGACGCGGTTCCTAAACGACAATGGATTGGAACATAAGGCAAATTAACTTAGGTTTTAAATAAGGAAATATGGGTAACCTTGTTTAAACTGATTTCAAAGAGGAAAAGAATTCCTAAACTTAGTTGGATCCGGCTAAGTCTAGTTCTTATATATACAAGTTAACTTGGCCAGAATCAAAACGCACAAAAGACATCTCAACAGAGCATATCAAGTACAATCGGATCGTGGGAAGCTTTGTGTGCAAGAACAAAGACTGAGCGGCAGAACCTTACGAAGGAGCAGTTTCATAGATAAATCTGTTATTTTAGTTTCTTTGTTATAGGCTATTGAGTTGTAATCTATTCGCTTGTTTAGAAGCATATAGTAGAGATTACTTTTAAGGTTAAGTATAGGTAACCTTACCAGCTAACATGTGGCTTGGAAGGTTCTAGGTACTAGGGGGTTCTAGTTCCTTGATTACATTACGTTGTAGTCTAAAACTTGCTCGGGTTTTCCTTTAGTGGAAGAGTTGAAATCCCAAGAGTTTGGGTCGTGGTTTTTTATCCATTGAGCAAGGATTTTTCCACGTAAAAATATCTGTGTTCTTTACGTTTCCGCAATTTATTTAGTTTCAGAGATAGGTGAAACTTGCAAGGAACCTGGTTCTTTTTGAGTTAGGCGCAGAAAGTTAAAAGCAAGTTTTAGAATTCGAAAATCGGGTAAGGACACTATTCACCCTCTCCTCTAGTGTCTTACAAAGGTGCACCAGGCAAGTGGTATTAGAGCTAGTTCTCTCGAAGAAAGATTAACATCTTGAGAAGGATCTGAACAATGAGTGCACCACCGATAATCACCGAAGGACAATCTGTCAACAGGCCTCCTCAATTCAATGGCCAATACTATGGATGGTGGAAAGGCAGAATGGAAGACTTTATTAGCTATGGATCATTAATAAGGATGGACCTCTTATTCCCAGCAAAACTGTTGGAAAGCCACCCAATCAGCAAACTGTTCCCCAAGAGATATCTGAGTATACTGATGCTGATTTCAAGATGGTGGAGAAGAATGCAAAAGCTAAGAGGCTCATCATATGTGGACCTGGTCCTGATGAATGCAACAGAGTTTCTTCATACAAGACTGCAAAAGAAATTTGGGATGCTCTACAAACTGCTCATGAAGGAACTTCACGTGTAAAGAAGTCAAGGATCCAGATGCTGAAAAGAAAGTTCGAGTTGTTTGCTATGGGTGAATCTGAGTCTATCCAGAATACTATGACCAGGTTCAAAATCATAACAAACGAGATGAAGTCATTAGGTATGGTTCTAACTAATGAAGATTTGGTCGAAAAAGTGACCAGGATTCTACCTGATTCATGGGAATCAAAGGTTACAGGTATCATTCAGTCCAAGGAACTGGACAAGATTGAGCTAGATGAACACGTTGGTAGTCTGAAAACCCATGAGCTTATGAAACAATCAAGGATGAAGGTGGAACCCAAGAAGGAGAAGAACTTAGCTCTAGAGGAAACTGGAGGTTCTAAGTATGAAGTAACTGAGCATGCCTTGGTCAATGCAGTACGAAAAACTTTAGGCTTCGAAGGAAGAAGGACCAAAGCTACTCCCGCCAAGAACAACATAATTGAAAATCCTGACTACTCAGGGTGTTTTAAGTGTAACAAGAAGGATCATGCTATAAAGGACTGCCCATTGTGGGATATTGAGTGGAAAAGGTCTGGGGCTTTAAAGGAGAATGAACCTAAGAAGAACAAACGTTCTCCCAACTTCAGAGCATTAAGGAGAAAAAATAAAGAGGCATTCTACGCAACATGGGGACCTTCTGAAAGCGAAAGTGATGAAGAAGAAGAAGAAGAACCAGAAGATGATTCTCCTTTGGCACTAATGGCTGATAATGAACCCTCAATTGATGATACACCTGAGGCTGGAGTGAGATGGAACAACTCAAGCTGGATTCTCGATAGTGGGTGTTCCAGGCACATGACAGGAGATATAAGAAACTTTCTCTCACTCGCAGCGTTTCAAGGGGGTAGTGCGGCTTTTGGAGGAGGCAAGAGCGGTGAAATTGTTGGTATTGGAAAAGTTGGGAGATCCCTCAATCATGTTATTGACAATGTACTCTGTGTGGATGGATTGAGGCACAATCTTCTAAGTATCTCTCAACTATGTGATAGAGGAAACTCAGTGAGTTTCACATCTGTAGGTTGCACTATAAAGAACCTGCATACTGGTGAAGTGATAATGGAAGGGAAACGAGCTAACAATGTGTACAAGGTGACATTAGGGTCTCTTCCTGAAAATAATTTGACTTGTCTGAATGTGCTGGAGAATGATAGTCAGTTGTGGCACAAGAGACTAGGACATGCAAGCTTGACTCAATTGAATAAGTTGGTGTCAACGGACTTGGTTCGTGGAATGCCAAGCAAGAGATTCAATGACATCAAGCTTTGTGATGCTTGTGTGAGGGGGAAACATGTAAGATCTTCATTCAAGTCAAAGAAAGTGGTTAGTACTTCTAAACCACTTGAGCTGGTTCACATGGACTTGTATGGACCAACGAGGGTAAGGAGCAGAGGAGGTAAGAGATTCGTAATGGTAATAGCTGATGACTACTCCAGATACACATGGACCTTGTTCCTCAGATCTAAAGATGAAGCATATGATATGTTCAAGGAGTGGGTCAGAGTCAATCAGAAGAAACTGGGGCTTCAACTAGTAAGTATAAGATCCGACCATGGTACAGAATTTGAGAATGCTAAGTTTACTGAATATTGTAACAAACATGGTGTGGATCACAACTTCTCTGCACCAAGGACCCCTCAGCAGAATGGTGTAGTTGAAAGGAAGAACAGGTCCTTGGATGACATGGCTAGAACAATGTTGCTGTCAAGCGGTTTATCAAAGAATTTTTGGGCTGAAGCAGTCAACACCACTTGCTACTTACTGAGTCGATGTTATATCCGTCCTTTGCTAGAGAAAACTCTCTATGAGCTGATCAGAGGCAGGAAACCTAATATTGCACATCTCAGAGCGTTTGGGTGCAAATGTTTCGTGCATAACAATAGGAAAGAACCTCTAGGGAAGTTTGATGCTAGAAGTGATGAAGCCATCTTCTTAGGATACTCTTCACAAAGTAAAGCTTATAAAGAGTTCAACAAGAGGACCCTGACTGTAGAAGAAAGTGTGCATGTGGTATTTGATGAATCTGAAAGTGTTACAAAAAGACAAGAAGATAGACGATCAGGAGATCGGTCTTGCAAGAGATGAACCTGCTGAAGACCCTGAGAATTTGAACGGAGTTAAAAGTAATTAGGATGGTAAGGATCAAACTCAGGGGGAACTAGAAGGCAATCAGACAGGGGAAACTGAAGAGCAAGATGAAGAAGAGTTAGATGGCTCAGATCCTCCTGGAAACGACACTCAACAGATTCAGCCTAAACCTTGGAAATATCAAAGTTCTCATCCACTGGAGAACCTCATGTCTGATCTAAACACTGGAGTTGTTACCAGAAGAGCTTTGAAGAACTTCTGTGAATTCATTGCGTTTCTGTCCTCAATAGAACAAAAGAATGTACGAGAAGCACTTGAGGATCCAGACTGGGTGATTGCGATGCAAGAGGAACTTCATCAGTTTGAACGAAGTAAGGTATGGCACCTGGTCCCTCGACCAACGGACAGGTCCATCATTGGTACTAAATGGGTATTTAGAAACAAACTGGATGAACATGGCATAGTGACAAGGAACAAGGCAAGACTGGTGGTTCAAGGTTATAGTCAAGAAGAAGGAATCGATTATGATGAAACCTTTGCACCTATTGCAAGAATGGAGGCCATTAGGATGCTTATTGCTTTTGTAGCTTACATGGAGTTTAAGCTGTACCAGATGGATGTGAAGAGTGCATTCCTTAATGGTTATTTGAATGAAGAGGTGTATGTGGTTCAACCACCTGACTTTTAAAGTACAGAGTGTCCTGATCATGTCTACAAACTTGACAAGGCATTGTATGGGTTGAAACAGGCTCCTAGGGCTTGGCATGAAAGGTTGTTTGGGTTCTTATTGAAGAATGGGTTTACAAGAGGTAAGATATACAATACTTTGTTTTAAGGAAGAAATCCAAGGACCTGCTGATTGTTCAAGTGTATGTAGACGACATCATCTTTGGTGCTACTAATGAGAACCTCTGCAAGGAGTTTGCCGACCTGATGGGAAGTGAATTTGAGATGAGTATGATGCGTGAGCTAAATTTCTTCTTAGTCTTACAAATCAAGCAATCTCAGGAAGGCACAATGATCTACCAGCAGAAGTACATCAAAGAGCTGTTAAAGAAGTATGATATGAAGACTGCTAAGGATATGAACACACCCATTGCTCCTGGAACGAAGATAGATCTGGATGAAACTGGTGCTTCAATCGATAAAACTAAGTACAGAGGAATGATTGGTTCTTTGTTTTATTTAACTGCAAGTTGTCAAGATATTGTTTATAGTGTGAGATTGCGTGCAAGGTTCCAGTCAAAACCAAAGGAGTCACACTTAACTGCAGTCAAGAGAATCTTGAGATATTTGAAAGGAACTCAAGATCTTGGCTTATGGTACCCAAAAGGTAGAAGTTTTGATCTAATTGGGTATGCAGATGCTGACTATGCTGGTCACTTGGTTAATAGGAAAAGTACATCTGGGATGGCACACTTCCTAGGTCCTTGTTTAGTTTCATGGGCTATAAAGAAACAAAATTCAGTGGCATTATCCACAGCTGAAGCTGAATATGTAGCAGCTGCTTTATGTTGTTCACAGTTATTATGGATCAAGCAGCAGCTGGAGGACTTTGGAATCAAGTGTGGACCAATTCCAATCTTTTGTGACAATACCAATGCAGTCAATATTGCCAAGAACGCGGTCCAGCACAAGAGAACAAAGCACATTGATATTAGGCATCACTTTCTAAAGGACAATGTTGAGAAAGGCCTAATTACTATGAACTTTTGCAGGACTTAGGACCAAATTGCTGATATCTTCACTAAGACATTGAACATGGTACAATTTGAAAAGAACAAGCTTGAGCTAGGGATGACCAAGATACAGTGAACGAAGCAGCACCTGGTTCTCCCAATGATCGGCTAGTGAAGTTTCCTTATTTTTACTTAGCTTAACTTTGCTTAGTTGATTCTAAATGTGAAAACTTAATTGTTTTGCTTGCTAACCTGTTTGGAACCTGTTTTCATGGCTTATATACTAGCGAATCTGAATTAAAGGATATTATTGATAAAACTAGTGCATGGACTTTCAGGTACACATTCTATGTTACTTACTGAATATAATGTTGTCTTACGTGGCCTAATTTGTTACCAATCATCCTTACTTGGCGCCGGATTAGTGTAAGCTTTTAAAATTCAAATTCTTTGAACTATAATGGCGTCAGCTCCTATACGTCATAATGAAAAGCAGCTTTTTCGTATCCCATCAACCGGTTCCCCTTCCCGATAAACCTAAACCCTTCATTATTCCACTACTTGATCAAAAAAATTATTTCTACTGGCCGAAAAAAATTAAAAACTCTCTCAAAACATTTGTCTCTCTCTAAAACACAATTCTTTGTAAAGAAACAAAATGTCGACCAGTTCCAAAGTAGACTCTCAACTTTCTTCTCCAAAACTCAAATTATCTAAACTAAATCAAAAGGCAAAGCAACTAGCTGCGAGTCGTTCTGTGTCTATGGCAAGGAAGTTATTGAGACAGAAGAAGTTGTCAGAGGAAGCAACTAGTAAGGGGGAAAGTGTTCCAGAAACTGGTACGGAGGAAGTGATCATGGAGACGATTCAAGAAACTGAAAAGGTAAACCCTAGTTCTCCTACTGGTACTGTAGTTGTCGATACTAGTATACTCTCTATGCCTGTAGATTTAGAAGAAAATGTTGTGAACGAAGTAGGAGAAATAGGAGAAGGTAGGTGTAGAAAGTCCTTGAAAAAATTATCGAAACAGAGGCCGTTGTTGTTGTTACTAAAGAAACTATGAATACAGTTGAGGAACCTGTTCCTGAGACAGTTCCTATGGTAGAAAAGACCGTTAGTGACAAGGGAGAAGGAAAATCTGCTGAACCTGCTAAGGAACCTGAGAAAGAACCTGGTTCGTTTTCTGGTTCTGTAGCAGGTGATGACGCAGATCTGAGAGATATTGATGATTATGTGGAAGAGAATGTAGAAGGTGTAGGTTTTACTGAGCCTTTAGATGCTATGTTTCCTGAGGCCAATCCCACTCCTCAAGCTAGTGAAGGTTCCTCCAGTGAGACTGATGTTGTGGTGGTGGAGGAACAGAGGAGAGTAAAGGGAGGAGAATTTGTAGGTAGTTCCAAAATGGGAAGTTCTGGAGATGCAGAGGGTATGGGAGAAAGCAGCAGAAAGACAGTGAGTCATACTAGGAGAGCTGCTACTCGAGGTTCTGTGAGAGACCAGCAGGAGAAGATTGTGGAGGAACCTGAGGTTCGCAGGAGAGGTTCCAAATCAAAGTTGATGATTGGTGATGATAAAGAAGACAAGAAGATGAGGGTGGCCTACTTTAGAGGTCTACCAATGATGAAGGGTAAAATTCTAACTGACCTGGAGCTAGAGGGTATGACTCAACTTGGTGCTAAGTTGAGAGCTCAAGGTTGGTTGAACCTATTCAGTGATGGTGCTAGAAAGCTGAGGGAGCAAGAGGTTCGAGAATTTTATTCCAATTGCACAGTGAGTGAAGGTATTGTGACTACCATCGTCAAGGGGCTGGTAATTCAGTTTGATAGTGTGGAACTGGGAGAGATTTTGGGTGTTCCCTCTCAGGTAACGACGAGTACACGAGGAACTCGTGGCCGGCTAGAGGAGATGGTGTTTATGCTTTAGAGGTGACCTGGAAATTTGTAGGGAGACCTAGACTTGCAAGGGCTACACAAGTTAAGAAGAAGGAAATGCAACCCTTCTACCAGTTGCTTTTTGAATTTGTGCTGAAGAACCTGTTGCAGAGGTCAGAGAGGAGGAGTGAGGCCAACTTTCTGGATATGACCTATATGGACCTGCTAGATCGAGAGGCTCGTATTAATCTGCCTGAATTGATGATCAAGCACATTGGTAGAGTAGCTGATATGCGGTTAGGCAAACATGCGCTGGTCAATGGGTTTGGGGTGCCTGCTGGTAAGTGGACAGAGCCGGACCGCAATGACTTGTTTGGGAGGAACATTCTAAAGTCCTGTGACTATGTGTTGGATGGTGAACCTGCTAATGAACCGAAGACATATGGAGGATGATGCTGAGGAAAGGAGGAACAACAGAGTAGAGCGGAGAATTGAGGGGTTCAGGAGGCAGCTTGAAAGAAAAAATGATGAGCTGGCGTGGATGAATGTTGAAACTACAAGGCTGGATGCAGAGCTGGAGAGTGAAAGAGAAGGAAACTCGCGTCGCCTCGCCTTGTTGCTTGCTCACTTTTACATCCCTGATATTCCCCAGTTCTAAACCTGTTCCTTTCCCTAGTTCCCTCATGGTTCTTTTTATTTGGCCTGTTTTAAGACAATCTTATGTTTTGGTTTGTAATATTTGAATGCTGCTTTGGATGTTTAAGCCAGTTTGACATGTGTGTTGATATAAATATCCTATCTGCTAGTATTTATTGTCTGAAACAAGTTCCTGACGTTTAAAAATTGGCTTACTGCCTTTGGCAACTAGAGTCAACTAGACTAAATTTAAGTTGAGCAGGTTTTGATAACTGTGATACTTTTCGATGATGTCAAAAGGGGGATGTTAGTTGTATGTTAGTCCATTGTATGTTTGTGACCTATTTTCGTCTAACTGTTATTACCCTGGTTCGTGGTTAGTGTTTGATTGTTACAGGTTCTTGAGAGTATAAACTCTCAGCGAGACAACATGGTTTGTCATCATAAAAAGGGGCCATTTGTTGAAGGATGAGTTTTGAAGATGACAAAGGACCTGATGCTAAGTGGACCACGAAAAGGTTTACAGTCGAAGTGAGAAGACCAGCTGTTCAACGAGATGATCAAGTCATAGATAAGTCTGTTGTTTTAGTTACATTGTTATAGGCTATTGAGTTGTAATCTATTTGCTTGTTTAGAAGCATATAATAGAGGTTACTTTTAAGGTTAAGTAGAGGTAACCTTACCAGCTAACGTGTGGCTTGGAAGGTTCTAAATACTAGGGGGTTCTAGTTCCTTAGTTACATTACGTTGTAGTCTAAAACTTGCTTGGGTTTTCCTTTAGTGGAAGAGTTGAAATCCCAAGAGTTTGGGTCGTGGTTTTTTATCCATTGAGCAAGTATTTTTTCACGTAAAAATCTCTGTGTTCTTTATGTTTCCGTAATTTGTTTAGTTTCAGAGATAGGGTGAAACTTGCAAAGAACCTGGTTGGTAATTCAGTTTGATAGTGTAGAACTGGGTGAGATTTTGGGTGTTCCCTCTCCGGGCTACAGCGAGTACATGTGGAACTTGTGGCCAGCTAGAGAGATGGTGTGTCTGCTTTGGAGGTGACCTGGAAATTTGCAGGGAGACCTAGACTGACAAGGGCTACACAAGTTAAGAAGAAGGCAATGCAACCCTTCTACCAGTTGCTTTTTGAATTTGTGTTGAAGAACCTGTTGCCGAGGTCAGAGAGGAGGAGTGAGGCTAACTTTCTGGATACGACCTATATGGACCTGCTACATCGAGAGGTTCGTATTAATCTGCCTGAATTGATGATCAAGCACATTGGTAGAGTAGCTGATATGGGGTTAGGCAAACATGCGCTGGTCTATGGGTTTGGGGTGCTTGCTGGTTAGTGGACTGAGCCGGACCACAATGACTTGTTTGGGAGGAACATTCTATAGTCCTGTGACTATGTGTTGGATGGTGAACCTGCTGATGAACCGGAGCATATGGAGGATGATGCTGAGGAAAGGAGGAACAACAGAGTAGAGCGGAGAATTGAGGGGTTCAGGAGGAACCTTGAAAGGCAAAATGATGAGCTGGCCTGGATGAATGCTGAAAACACAAGGCTGGATGCAGAGCTGGAGCGTGAAAGAGAAGGAAACTCGCGTCGCCTCGCCTTGTTGCTTGCTCACTTTTACATTCCTGATATTCCCCAGTTCTAAACCTGTTCCTTTCCCTAGTTCCCTTATGGTTCTTTTTGTTTGGCCTGTTTTAAGACAATCTTATGTTTTGGTTTGTAATATTTGAATGCTGCTTTGGATGTTTAAGCCGGTTTGGCACGTATGTTGATATAAATATCCTATCTGCTAGTATTTATTGTCTAAACAGGTTCCTGACGTTTAAAGGTTGGCTTGCCGCCTTTGGCACTAGAGTCAACTAGACTTAATTTAAGTTGAGCACGTTCTGACAACTGTGAAACTTTTCGATGATGCCAAAAGGGGGAAGTTAGTTGTATGTTAGTCCATTGTATGTTTGTGACCTGTTTTCGTCTAACTGTTATTACCCTGGTTCGTGGTTAGTGTTTGATTGTTACAGGTTCTTGAGAGTATAAACCCTCGGCGAGACAACATGGTTGTCATCATAAAAAAGGGGGCATTTGTTGAAGGATGAGTTTTGAAGATGACAAAGGACCTAGTGCTAAGTGGACCATGAAAAGGTTTACAGTCGAAGTGAGTAGACCAGCTGTTCAACGAGATGATCAAGTCAGAGTTGAAAAAGGAAAGAAGTGAACGGCTGGAGTCAAAGTTCCAATCCCACCAGAAGTAGAAGAAATTAGAGGCGGTGCTGAGAAGGACGCGGTTCCTAAACGACAATGGATTGGAACATAAGGCAAATTAACTTAGGTTGTAAATAAGGAAATATGGGTAACCTTGTTTAAACTGATTTCAAAGAGGAAAAAGATTCCCAAACTTAGTTGGATCCGGCTAAGTCTAGTTCCTATATATAAAAGTTAATTTGGCCAGAATCAAAACGCACAAAAGACATCTCAATAGAGCATATCAAGTACAATCGGATCATGGGATGCTTTGTGTGCAAGAACAAAGACTGAGCAGCAGAACCTTACGAAGGAGCAGTTTCATAGATAAGTCTGTTGTTTTAGTTTCTTTGTTATAGGCTATTGAGTTGTAATCTATTCGCTTGTTTAGAAGCATATAGTAGAGATTACTTTTAAGGTTAAGTAGAGGTAACCGTACCAGCTAACGTGTGGCTTGGAAGGTTCTAGGTACTAGGGGGTTCTAGTTCCTTGATTACATTACGTTGTGGTCTAAAACTTGCTTGGGTTTTCCTTTAGTGGAAGAGTTGAAATACCAAGAGTTTGGGTCGTGGTTTTTTATCCATTGAGCAAGTATGTATTCACGGAAAAAATCTCTGTGTTCTTTATGTTTCCGCAATTTGTTTAGTTTCAGAGATAGGTGAAACTTGCAAGAAACCTGGTTGGTAATTCAGTTTGATAGTGTAGAATTGGGTGAGATTTTGGGTGTTCTCTCTCAGGGCTACAGCGAGTACATGAGGAACTTGTGGCCGGCTAGAGGAGATGGTGTGTCTGCTTTGGAGGTGACCCAGAAATTTGCAGGGAGACCTAGACTGGCAAGGGCTATACAAGTTAAGAAGAAGGCAATGCAACCCTTCTACCAGTTGCTTTTTGAATTTGTGTTGAAGAACCTGTTGCCGAGGTCAGAGAGGAGGAGTGAGGCTAACTTTCTGGATACGACCTATATGGACCTGCTATATCGAGAGGTTCGTATTAATTTGACTGAATTGATGATCAAGCACATTGGTAGAGTAGCTGATATGGGGTTAGGCAAACATGCGCTGGTCTATGGGTTTGGGGTGCCTGCTGGTAAGTGGACTGAGCCGGACCACAATGACTTGTTTGGGAGGAACATTCTAAAGTCCTATGACTATGTGTTGGATGGTGAACCTACTGATGAACCGGAGCATATGGAGGATGATGCTGAGGAAAGGAGGAACAACAGAGTAGAGCGGAGAATTGAGGGGTTCAGGAGGCAGCTTGAAAGGCAAAATGATGAGCTGGCCTGGATGAATGCTGAAAACACAAGGCTGGATGCAGAGCTGGAGCGTGAAAGAGAAGGAAACTCGCGTCGCCTCGCCTTGTTGCTTGCTCACTTTTACATCCCTGATATTCCCCAGTTCTGAACCTGTTCCTTTCCCTAGTTCCCTTATGGTTCTTTTTGTTTGGCCTGTTTTAAGACAATCTTATGTTTTGGTTTGTAATATTTGAATGCTGCTTTGGATGTTTAAGCCGGTTTGGCACGTATGTTGATATAAATATCCTATCTGCTAATATTTATTGTCTAAAACAGGTTCCTGACGTTTAAAGGTTGGCTTGCCGCCTTTGACACTAGAGTCAACTAGACTTAATTTAAGTTGAGCACGTTCTGACAACTGTGAAACTTTTCGATGATGCCAAAAGGGGGAAGTTAGTTGTATGTTAGTCCATTGTATGTTTGTGACCTATTTTCGTCTAACTGTTATTACCCTGGTTCGTGGTTAGTGTTTGATTGTTACAGGTTCTTGAGAGTATAAACCCTCGGCGAGACAACATTGTTTGTCATCATAAAAAAGGGGGCATTTGCTGAAGGATGAGTTTTGAAGATGACAAAGGACCTAGTGCTAAGTGGACCATGAAAAGGTTCACAGTCGAAGTGAGAAGACCAGCTGTTCAACGAGATGATCATGTCAGAGTTGAAAAAGGAAAGAAGTGAACGGCTGGAGTCAAAGTTTCAATCCTACCAGAAGTAGAAGAAGCTAGAGGCGGTGCTGAGAAGGACGCGGTTCCTAAACGACAATGGATTGGAACATAAGGCAAATTAACTTAGGTTGTAAATAAGGAAATATAGGTAACCTTGTTTAAACTGATTTCAAAGAGGAAAAAGATTCCTAAACTTAGTTTGATCCGGCTAAGTCTAGTTCCTATATATAAAAGTTAATTTGGCGAGAATCAAAACGCACAAAAGACATCTCAACAGAGCATATCAAGTACAATCGGATCGTGGGAAGCTTTGTGTGCAAGAACAAAGACGGAGCAGCAGAACCTTACGAAGGACCAGTTTCATAGATAAGTCTGTTGTTTTAGTTTCTTTGTTATAGGCTATTGAGTTGTAATCTATTCGCTTTTTTAGAAGCATACAGTAGAGATTACTTTTAAGGTTAAGTAGAGGTAACCTTACTAGCTAACGTGTGGCTTGGAAGGTTCTAGGTACGAGGGGGTTCTAGTTCCTTGATTACATTACGTTGTAGTCTAAAACTTGCTTAGGTTTTCCTTTAGTAGAAGAGTTGAAATCTCAAGAGTTTTGGTCGTGGTTTTTTTATCTATTGGGCAAGTATGTTTTCACAGAAAAAATCTCTTTGTTCTTTATGTTTCCGAAATTTGTTTAGTTTCAGAGATAGGTGAAACTTGCAAGGAACCTAGTTGTAATTCAGTTTGATAGTGTAGAACTGGGTGAGATTTTGGGTGTTCCCTCTCAGGGCTACAACGAGTACATGAGGAACTTGTGGCCGGCTAGAGGAGATGGTGTGTCTGCTTTGGAGGTGACCCAGAAATTTGCAGGGAGACCTAGACTGGCAAGGGCTATACAAGTTAAGAAGAAGGCAATGCAACCCTTCTACCAGTTGCTTTTTGAATTTGTGTTGAAGAACCTGTTGCCGAGGTCAGAGAGGAGGAGTGAGGCTAACTTTCTGGATACGACCTATATGGACCTGCTATATCGAGAGGTTCGTATTAATCTGCCTGAATTGATGATCAAGCACATTGGTAGAGTAGCTGATATGGGGTTAGGCAAACATGCGTTGGTCTATGGGTTTGGGGTGCCTGCTGGTAAGTGGACTGAGCCGGACCACAATGACTTGTTTGGGAGGAACATTCTAAAGTCCTATGACTATGTGTTGGATGGTGAACCTACTGATGAACCGGAGCATATGGAGGATGATGCTGAGGAAAGGAGGAACAACAGAGTAGAGCGGAGAATTGAGGGGTTCAGGAGGCAGCTTGAAAGGCAAAATGATGAGCTGGCCTGGATGAATGCTGAAAACACATGGCTGGATGCAGAGCTGGAGCGTGAAAGAGAAGGAAACTCGCGTCGCCTCGCCTTGTTGCTTGCTCACTTTTACATCCCTGATATTCCCCAGTTCTAAACCTGTTCCTTTCCCTAGTTCCCTTATGGTTCTTTTTGTTTGGCCTGTTTTAAGACAATCTTATGTTTTGGTTTGTAATATTTGAATGCTGCTTTGGATGTTTAAGCCGGTTTGGCACGTATGTTGATATAAATATCCTATCTGCTAGTATTTATTGTCTAAAACAGGTTCCTGACGTTTAAAGGTTGGCTTGCCGCCTTTGACACTAGAGTCAACTAGACTTAATTTAAGTTGAGCACGTTCTGACAACTGTGAAACTTTTCGATGATGCCAAAAGGGGGAAGTTAGTTGTATGTTAGTCCATTGTATGTTTGTGACCTATTTTCGTCTAACTGTTATTACCCTGGTTCGTGGTTAGTGTTTGATTGTTACAGGTTCTTGAGAGTATAAACCCTCGGCGAGACAACATTGTTTGTCATCATAAAAAAGGGGGCATTTGCTGAAGGATGAGTTTTGAAGATGACAAAGGACCTAGTGCTAAGTGGACCATGAAAAGGTTCACAGTCGAAGTGAGAAGACCAGCTGTTCAACGAGATGATCATGTCAGAGTTGAAAAAGGAAAGAAGTGAACGGCTGGAGTCAAAGTTTCAATCCTACCAGAAGTAGAAGAAGCTAGAGGCGGTGCTGAAAAGGACGCGGTTCCTAAACGACAATGGATTGGAACATAAGGCAAATTAACTTAGGTTGTAAATAAGGAAATTTAGGTAACCTTGTTTAAACTGATTTCAAAGAGGAAAAAGATTCCTAAACTTAGTTTGATCCGGCTAAGTCTAGTTCCTATATATAAAAGTTAATTTGGTGAGAATCAAAACGCACAAAAGACATCTCAACAGAGCATATCAAGTACAATCGGATCGTGGGAAGCTTTGTGTGCAAGAACAAAGACGGAGCAGCAGAACCTTACGAAGGACCAGTTTCATAGATAAGT
Source organism: Petunia x hybrida (assembly GCA_037355625.1). Taxonomy (NCBI): domain Eukaryota; kingdom Viridiplantae; phylum Streptophyta; class Magnoliopsida; order Solanales; family Solanaceae; genus Petunia; species Petunia x hybrida. The sequence continues at coordinate 32,439 of JBBBVM010000765.1, read as the reverse complement.
CTGTTGTTTTAGTTTCTTTGTTATAGGCTATTGAGTTGTAATCTATTCGCTTTTTTAGAAGCATACAGTAGAGATTACTTTTAAGGTTAAGTAGAGGTAACCTTACTAGCTAACGTGTGGCTTGGAAGGTTCTAGGTACTAGGGGGTTCTAGTTCCTTGATTACATTACGTTGTAGTCTAAAACTTGCTTGGGTTTTCCTTTAGTGGAAGAGTTGAAATCCCAAGAGTTTTGGTCGTGGTTTTTTTATCTATTGGGCAAGTATGTTTTCACGGAAAAAATCTCTGAGTTCTTTATGTTTCCGCAATTTGTTTAGTTTCAGAGATAGGTGAAACTTGCAAGGAACCTGGTTGTAATTCAGTTTGATAGTGTAGAATTGGGTGAGATTTTGGGTGTTCCCTCTCAGGGCTACAGCGAGTACATGAGGAACTTGTGGCCGGCTAGAGGAGATGGTGTGTCTGCTTTGGAGGTGACCCAGAAATTTGCAGGGAGACCTAGACTGGCAAGGGCTATACAAGTTAAGAAGAAGGCAATGCAACCCTTCTACCAGTTGCTTTTTGAATTTGTGTTGAAGAACCTGTTGCCGAGGTCAGAGAGGAGGAGTGAGGCTAACTTTCTGGATACGACCTATATGGACCTGCTATATCGAGAGGTTCGTATTAATTTGACTGAATTGATGATCAAGCACATTGGTAGAGTAGCTGATATGGGGTTAGGCAAACATGCGCTGGTCTATGGGTTTGGGGTGCCTGCTGGTAAGTGGACTGAGCCGGACCACAATGACTTGTTTGGGAGGAACATTCTAAAGTCCTATGACTATGTGTTGGATGGTGAACCTACTGATGAACCGGAGCATATGGAGGATGATGCTGAGGAAAGGAGGAACAACAGAGTAGAGCGGAGAATTGAGGGGTTCAGGAGGCAGCTTGAAAGGCAAAATGATGAGCTGGCCTGGATGAATGCTGAAAACACAAGGCTGGATGCAGAGCTGGAGCGTGAAAGAGAAGGAAACTCGCGTCGCCTCGCCTTGTTGCTTGCTCACTTTTACATCCCTGATATTCCCCAGTTCTAAACCTGTTCCTTTCCCTAGTTCCCTTATGGTTCTTTTTGTTTGGCCTGTTTTAAGACAATCTTATGTTTTGGTTTGTAATATTTGAATGCTGCTTTGGATGTTTAAGCCGGTTTGGCACGTATGTTGATATAAATATCCTATCTGCTAGTATTTATTGTCTAAAACAGGTTCCTGACGTTTAAAGGTTGGCTTGCCGCCTTTGGCACTAGAGTCAACTAGACTTAATTTAAGTTGAGCACGTTCTGACAACTGTGAAACTTTTCGATGATGCCAAAAGGGGGAAGTTAGTTGTATGTTAGTCCATTGTATGTTTGTGACCTATTTTCGTCTAACTGTTACTACCCTGGTTCGTGGTTAGTGTTTGATTGTTACAGGTTCTTGAGAGTATAAACCCTCGGCGAGACAACATTGTTTGTCATCATAAAAAAGGGGGCATTTGTTGAAGGATGAGTTTTGAAGATGACAAAGGACCTAGTGCTAAGTGGACCATGAAAAGGTTCACAGTCGAAGTGAGAAGACCAGCTGTTCAACGAGATGATCATGTCAGAGTTGAAAAAGGAAAGAAGTGAACGGCTGGAGTCAAAGTTTCAATCCTACCAGAAGTAGAAGAAGCTAGAGGCGGTGCTGAGAAGGACGGGGTTCCTAAACGACAATGGATTGGAACATAAGGCAAGTTACCTCAGGTTTTAAATAAGGAAATATAGGTAACCTTGTTTAAACTGATTTCAAAGAGGAAAAAGATTCCTAAACTTAGTTTGATCCGGCTAAGTCTAGTTCCTATATATAAAAGTTAATTTGGCGAGAATCAAAACGCACAAAAGACATCTCAACAGAGCATATCAAGTACAATCGGATCGTGGGAAGCTTTGTGTGCAAGAACAAAGACGGAGCAGCAGAACCTTACGAAGGTCCAGTTTCATAGATAAGTCTGTTGTTTTAGTTTCTTTGTTATAGGCTATTGAGTTGTAATCTATTCGCTTTTTTAGAAGCATACAGTAGAGATTACTTTTAAGGTTAAGTAGAGGTAACCTTACCAGCTAACGTGTGGCTTGGAAGGTTCTAGGTACTAGGGGGTTCTAGTTCCTTGATTACATTACGTTGTAGTCTAAAACTTGCTTGGATTTTCCTTTAGTGGAAGAGTTGAAATCCCAAGAGTTTGGGTCGTGGTTTTTTATCCCTTGAGCAAGGATTTTTCCACGTAAAAATATCTGTGTTTTTTATGTTTCCGCAATTTGTTTAGTTTCAGAGATAGGTGAAACTTGCAAGGAACCTGGTTCTTTGTGAGTTAGGCGCAGAAAGTTAAAAGCAAGTTTTAGAATTTGAAAATCGGGTAAGGACACTAATCACCCTCTCCTCTAGTGTCTTACAAAGGTGCACCAAGTGTAAAAGAAAATGTTTTCGGTTCGGCTTACCATTTAGGCGTTTTCAAATGCAGACCGATTTTTATTTTCTAACGCAAGGCAACCTTAACAAAGTGGTGAAATTCACAAAATAGTGTGGGCATATTAGCAAAGACTTGAAGCAAAAATGACACGTAAGCTTAAGAGAAATCCTAGATTGTGGATAACGGATTAGCGCTTTAATTTTGAGGTCGTGATAGATCATATAGATATCAAAAGAGATTGCCTAAGTGCTTTATGTAATAATCAAGGTAAGGACTTTGGTCATACGACCGATGTTCGCTTAAACGGGAGATGAGGAGTTGGTGTCAATGAAAGGTGGTAAAGATGCCGTGTAAGGAATAAATTATGTTGTGCCACATAAAGGGATGTTGGCTTTTGTCGAACACCAAGACCATGAGTGCACTTGTCATCCTTTCTTGAAAATTTGTCTGTCATGATTTTCATCATTTGGATTATCTCCCCTTGCTCAATTGTCCTTCCCCGCTTTTCCACCGTTACGGGCACTTTACTTTGTGGCACATAGTTAGTGAAATCCATGTTCTTACCATTGGGGTCATGCCCATAGTATTGGGCTTCGGGATATCCTTGTCTTGGATTATTGGCATTTTGAGGAACAACAGCTATAGAAATGGGTGCTTTGGATTGTGGAGGATGAGGAGTATCTTTAGCAGGTAAATATTGATAGTGAGGCAAGTAGTTTTGGTTAATGAATTCATTTGGGATGTTGTTAACTGGTGCAAGCATATGAATGACACTGGAATTTAAAGGCATGTTCGGATTGGCAGTTTCAACATTGGGATTCAGAGTTGATAGCACGGCTGTAACGTTACTGTGGCTCGACCCTTTCATTCTTTCTAGTTCAGCTTGCATACATTCAATCTGCTTAGCCATTCTAGCAATTTGTTCGTCAGGAACAACAACTGCTTGCTCATTAGATGATTCAGGGATACCAGTCTGATCATTAGTCAAATTAGTCATTTTTTGCTTCACTTTGGATTCGACGCTTAACCAACTCGGGAGTCAACACGAATCAAACTCTCTCTCTTGGGGGATAATCAAAACAAAAGGAAAAAAATCAAAAGGTAACTATGTTAGTTTCAAGATCATTGGCATAATTGCGCACAATTACGTAGCGCGCGTCACGTAGCACTTTGCATTTTAAACAAGTTTGACATGTGGCAATCACAATTAGTTGAGTGCAAATAAAAATGCGGGCGTGTCCTACCCTGTAAGGTGCCTCCTTGTGCCAGAGGTGGGCCTAAGACGTGCAAACGAGTGGTAACGAAAAATAGTTCATGCCAGTTTTGAGCAATTCAGATTTAGAGTAAGTAATAAATAATAACAATAAGTGATAATAATCAGCTCTTCGCCTCGACACTGCAATCACGTTATCCCAACTAACTTCCAAAAGTTGGTGCCAACTCGAAATTCTAACACAGCTTATGCTCTTCACAACATTTGCACAAAATTCTAAGCCCAAATGCCCAAAACCCGAAACAATCCTCCATAGCTTTTGCAAACATCCACACTCCTCCAAGCACAACTCCCAACTATTTTACAACATCCAGGAGTGGAATTTCCAACCGCCTTCACAATACCAGACTGCAAATCATAAAAGGTTCCAATTGACCTTTATAAATAAAACCTCACTGGTCCTTGGCTTTGGACAAGCCTCTCAGCTTCCTAGGTTTTGCAAGGCTCACAGACCTTGTTCATAGGGCTCCTCACTGGTCCTCGGCTTTGATCAAGCCTCTCAGTTTCCTAGGTAGCCAAGACCGCACTGGTCTTCAAGGAGGGACCCCACTGGTCATTCAAAGACACAGGGGCTTCGCTCTCCTAGTATGCGACAAGCATACTTCAATTTTTATAAAGTTGCAGCTGGATAATCAACATAGGCCTGCACACACGCAAAGCCATTCACGAGAGGGACCCCACTGATCTTTTAAAGACACCAGGGGCTTCGCCTCTTAGATCTCACTACACCATACCATCTCCAAAACACAAACCAATCAAATCTGCCTAATTTTCCTCCGATCGCAATTCTGTCTATGATCTCAAATTCTATGTGGATTGCTATGACCACATAGATTCTGCTAAATTCTTCTATTTTCTGACCTAAAAGACAACATAGGAGACAAAATTCCAAATCCGATTTTGCTCAAAACATGGTTAGGACTGAGGATTCGTTATCACATAACACATAATATGCATTGTCGTTGGGTTTCAAGAACCCGTTGACATAAGGGCAGTTTCCTAACTATGGAGGCGGTACCAGGGACCGGGTCCAGAATAAGGTGTAAATGCATGCATGCTCCCTAAAGCTCCGTCTAAGAGTGGGTTAACGGTTGAGGCTGACTCGACCTATGCGGGATAAACCTGGCTCCATAAACCAGTAAAACCGGCCATGACAAAACCAGGCAAACCATACCCCAACTGACTTTGGTGACACGAAAGAAATTCAAAAAGTTAGGAAGGACAATGCCCTTCCTGTATTATTGCCCGTCACGCGGGCCCCCTGTGATGAAATCGAGGAGATGAAAGAGAATTGACAGGCTCCATGAGGTAGGAAATATGAACGAAATGCGGACTATGCACAAATAAAATGTAATACATGCTTACTATAACAAACCAACCAAACAGATATAATAAAGCGATTAAATTAGGTATGCTAGTAGCAAATAATTGGAAACCTTTATGGTCAAAACCTTTATTGCTCCCCAGCGGAGTCGCCATGCTGTTGAACCCCCAAAAATTATTAATCCCGAATGGATAAAATTCAGGAATATCGACATGATGGACTAACTCTTTTGGAGTTTTTGGAGTCGCCACCCAATTTAAGGAAAAACAGGGAACCAGATAAATAAAATGCGTGCAAAACTCCGTTTTTATAAAAAAAAAAAACGGTCTTTCTTTTAGAGATTCTAAAGGTAAGAGGTTTTGTTAATTTCGAAAGAAGGTTTTTAAGGCACTTTCGAAATTCCGTTGAAAACGGTTAATCCGACAGGTTTCTAAAATATGTGCAAGTGCTATTTATGCGCTTTTTCTAAAAATAATTAATTGAACTATTAATTAATTCAACTAATTAAATTTAGTAAGTTTTCAAAAGATTTTACAATTTTATTTAAAAGCTTTAATTATTTTAAAAATAAAATGAATAAATAAATAAAGCGCATTTTCTTTTGAAAAAGGAACGATTTGATCGTCCTAATTTCTTTGCCAACTCGTATGTGATAGCATAAATGGCACTTGCTTAATTTCAACTTTAAAATCCGAATATCTCACCATAAGATGGAACTTAGGTTTCAAGTCGCTTTTTGCAAAGTTGTTTCGGGACATTTAGAAGTTAATTAAAACTTCTTTATAACTTTTGACTTTTTAAAGAAACTACTTCGTATCAATAAGATAGAAGTCGTTTCTTATAGTCATTATTAGGCGTAGTTTTTTATTAAAAAATTATGAAATTTGCACACATTTGCATAATTGGTCACTATTTGTAATAAATAAAATAGCAACTCCAAAATTAAAAGGTAATAGCCATAAAGTAAATAATCACATAAACAAATCAAATATGTATATTAATAAATGAAACATTCTACAAACAATTTATATATTCTATTTAATATCTAACTACTAAATAAAGAGATTGAGTTTCAAAAGTAAAACCCGAATGCGGCTAGGAGTCAAATAAGCATCATATGACAGACTGCTTCTAGTCGTAGCCATTCGCAAGGAGTTGTCCTGATGTCTTTAGGACTGGTGGATGTAAACTGGACATGAACTGAGAAGATGCAACAAGTTTTCTTGGATTTTGAGAAAGTATTGAGCTTTATCCAAACTCCATTCCCATGTATATGCAGCCAAAGAACGAAAGAAGAAAATGAATTAATAAGAGTACTCTTATGAAAGCAAATAGTCAAAATGATAAAGGAAAATTGATATCAAGTGCATGATGCAGAACCAATAATAACTTCATGGGTCAAGAAAAAAAGAACTTCTCTTGCAAACACAGGCGTATGTAAACACATTACGCATAGCAAATCAAAAGATCAACATATTTATTCTAGTTCTATAGCCAGAACTTTATTAACTATGAACTAAAGGAAAAGACCGCCCAATAGAATCCTTCTAAATGTCTTTATGAATAAGATTCCATTGCTTTATCTTGAACTCAAATAAATTAAAACATCATATCGCATCTTCCTATGTTATTAGAATAGGAAAAGGAGCCAATAGTCATAAGCTGATCTTGAACAGTTATTTTATTCAAACTGGAACAGCTTCTAAGATAAAAAGAAACAATGAAGAAGCTGAAAAGGAAACTAAACAGAGCTGGCAAGACTAAACACACCTTTTATACCAACTAATGGCTAAACTACAATTCAAAACAATAGAACTCATCCTTCTTGCAATAACCTGAACAAAAGCTGAAAGAAAACTTGACAGCAGACCAACTAGAGAGTTCCAGGTTGGGAAAACCTTCTATCCACAATACGGGACCTCATCTGACTACATTCCCTGAGACCTGCACACACAACCAGACCCAGAGAACTCCTGATACTCTTCTTTCTATCTCACAGACCACTGCACCCCTGCCACCACCTACTTAAGACTTCACAAAATCATCTCCAAACTCCCTGACATATCCTCCAGCTACAGATTCACAAAAATGACTCCAGAAGCAGCCTCTATACATCTACAATCACCCAAAGCAAAGAACTCAGGCCTGCAAATACTACCAGGAGACAAAATCCTTGCAACAGCTCTACAAAACTTAAGAGAACATACCCTGGATTCCAATTAAACTCCAGAACTACTCTAACAAAAAACTAGATACTACAGCTTCATCTTTAACTGAACAACTATCCAATACCATATGAATGTCAAACCTGAAGAGCAAACACATGCTTGCAGCCATTCTCACTGCCTTATAGCTTCTAAAAAAACATAACCGGACCAAGAAGACAACTAGCCCCTCAAAAGAACCTCACAGAAACATAACACTCCAGCCAAAACAAAACTCAGGGATACATCTGCTACTCAAGAACACCCTGCTGCTACCCCTTTAGCTAAAACAGAACCAGGACAGACCCTACTATTTCCAGAACCTACAGACACCAAGACTTTCTCCAGAACCACACCCTAATACCCTATTACTACTCCTGCACTCTCTCAAACAAAACAAGAACCAAACCTGCTAACTCCTGCTAATTTGCCATCTAAACTGCCCTACACCCTACCTTAAACTCCTCTATCCTAATCTGCACACACCAAAACAATACCAGGACCATCACCTGAGAACCAATCAACATCTCCTAACACCTTCACAATATCTCCACAACTGCACCAAAACCTGAAGGAAAACAAAAACAGGTTGCACCCCACAGACCACCTCACACTTTCAATACCAAACTAACTACTCACAGCATAAGCTGGACCCTTTCTCCAACCTGAGACAATTCCTCCCTATACGAACTTTAAAAGCTTAAAAGAAACTGATATAGATTGAACCAAAATAATGAATTGCTATCACCATGGTAATATATTTAACAACTAAGCAAAGAGATTCAACCAAGGTTTTTTTTTAACAGCAAATTCGCTTACAGTCGCTAAAGAAGAAACAATGATTCATTTCCGGATTCAAGTATGACTAAGCTGATACGAAATAAGTCATGGATTGCTAAATACACTTCGGAACAGGAAAAATAGATAAAAGTTGAGGTTCTTTTACCTGTTTTGGAGCAGGAACTGAGGCGACGAGCTGAGGAAAATGCCACTCGAACAAAGCGACGAGCAAGGTCGATGACTCGAATAAGGTGACGACTCGAGCGAGGTCGACGACTTGAAAGGCGAAGCGACCACACCACCAAAAATCAAATGAAACCGTGACACTGTGTTTTGTATAAATTTAAAACAAATAATGACGTGTATGTTGTGAGCTTTGCTCCTTGTTCATTTTCCCGGCTGCTGCTGCTTCCCCTATCTTCCCCCATTAACCCTCTGCCGCTCCTCTCTCTAATTAAACTTCCAAAGATTCTATTTATCCTCCAAAATTTAGGGCTCTTTGGAGCTACGAAAATACCCAATTACCCTCCAACGGTTCGAAATAGATAAGCTCTGTACGATGATGATGAGCTGGAAAGAGGGGACCAGGGATTTTTGATAGATTCGAACTGGGTTATCGGGTTTTGGGGATTTCTCCAACGGGTCTGGGTTGAAAGATTTTTTGGGGGGAATTCTGATTATTAGGGGATTTTAACTAGTGTATATAGGTTTTGCGCGGGTGAGCTGGGATTGAGGCTAAGATTGCGATTTTAGCCTATTTTCCCTTTAAAATAAAATTTATTCAATTTAAATTTAAAATTGACCTTAAATTAGAAATAATTTAGACATTAATTAGAATTTCTGTGACAAAATTGGGTGTCAACACACACCAACGATCGAAATCGCTGTCAATGGAAAGGGCAAGAATAAATGGATCCAGCGATTCAGAGACAACGACGAGCAGAGCAAACATTGGAGTCGAGTGGGAGGAGGAGCGACACCAGCTGGGTAGCGGTGTCGCTACAACTCCACCGTCCTCTTCAATTCCAATCATGAATCAGAAACAGTGAGAACCCAGAAACATTTAACGATTCCAATTAAAAAAACCAAATAAGTGGAATCACAGAAAAACCAATCTAATGGAACAAACGACGACAGCGATAGCTCGCCGGTAATGGCAATTTTCCGGTGAACAAAAACAGCAGAAACACGGTGAAGGAGGAGCGACACCAGCCTGTAGCGGCGTCACTTCAACTCCACAACACCCTCATCACTTTCAACCATGAGTTAAAGAAACAAAAGGGGAACAAGTTCACTTCATTAAATTCAACTCAGGAGCTCAATAACAGGGCAAAATAAGCAAACCCACAAAGCTTTCAGTATAGAAATAATCCAAGATCAGTAAGCAGATCTAAAAACGGCGGTAATAGGGAAAAGAACTCTTTTCTTTGTCGGAAAGAAAGAAAATGAGAACATGGGTAGGCTGGAGTTGTATGTGTATGTGGAGGGAGATCACATTTTTATTTTTAGGGGAGTGAAGAGAGTGGTGTATGAATGAATAATGGGTTTTTTGTGAGTTATTGTGCCAGCCGCCCCCAAGATGGAAAATGATGAGGGATGATGATAAAAAAAATTTAGGAGGTTGATAGATTCCAATGGGTATAGGGTTTTTTTTTGGGATAAAAAAGGAAGATGATCCAATAGTTGGTTGTGTGTGTATATGTGATATGGGCTTTTCAGAAATGATCCTACATTGAAATTTAAGAACAGATTTAGCCCTTTAATTAAATTAAATAAATAATTATATAGTGCGCTGCAAATGAAGGGATGACTTGCAATTTTGGCCATTTCCCTCTAAAATTAGCTATTTACTTGCAATTTTCAAAATTGAACTTAATTTTAAAATAATTATACATTTAATTAAAATCCGAGACAAAATTTGGTGTGAACAACACCTTGGCAGTTGAAGTCGTCTTTGTTCCTTAACAACGTGGCAAACTCAATCTTGGAGCGAATCTGCCGAAATGAAATAAATAGACGAGAAACAAACAACAAACAAGGGTAAGTCAAAGGACTCAATAAGTGGAAGCAGACTGGCCACCTAAAAGAATATGATAGCTAGCCAGGGAGAAGAGCTAAGCAAATATAGACCAGAAATGCATACAACTAAAGCATATAAACCAATGAGGGACACAAGATAGTCAGAAATATATTGGCAAACTGAAATATGTCCACAACATGGTATACATACCACATACACAAAACACATCACAATAATCACACAATAATCAGCATGCGGTGCAATGAAATGGGATGAATGCGGTATGATGTATTGCAGTCACATGTGCCTGATACCCATCTCCGCCGTGGGACTCTCATCGTCTACCAAGAGATATATGCAGTAATAACTCTTCACCGGTGCGGGACTCTCATCGACTACCGGGAAGTATATGCAATAATGACCCTTCATCGGCGCGGGACTCTCATCGACTACCGGAAAGTATATGCAATAATGGCCCTTCTCCGGCGCCGGACTCTCATCGACTACCGGGAAGTATATGCAATATTGACCCTTCACCGGCGCGGGACTCTCATCGACTACCGGGAAGTAAAGCAGTATATGTCAAGCTTACAACCAGAATACAATACTTCTATACTCAGTGCAAGACCAACAATAGGGTATAACATATAATATACAATATAAATCCAAAACTAAGGCGTAATCAGTATGCCTATCGGCAGCTACACACGTAAGGAATACGCCGTAGAATATCAATAAGGCCAAAGGCCACTAAAGAAATGGATATAATCACTTACCTTGTGCCAAAGTTAACAATGCTACTCAATAACCGCTTTGCCCTTTGGATTCATTGCCAAACAATTCAACTGTACTCAGTAAGCTGAATAATATATCACATAAGGCTAAAGCCTTCATTCATTACATCTTAGGACAATCTGGTAAGGAACCTGACACCCGATTCGCATAGGCAATATGCAGTCCAAGGCTATGTACATGGTTTAAAATCACATAACCAAACTCTTAATAAAATATATATGGATTGCCCATAACTTCCTGAATTCAAATATATTATCAATTCCATTATCGGGGTCCAGTTACCTCTTTAAACTATCAATTTAACTTATTAGAACAATATCTAATATCTCAATGATAGTTAACTTATTAGAACAATATCTAATATCTCAATTTTTACCGTTAAAATATATTTAAGCACACGTAATAAACTGAGATAATGAATTAACATTATTACCTAAATGTTTCGGGGTAAAAATTCTATTTTTTCCTTTTTTTTTTCCTTTCATTTCTCTATTTCTGGCTGTTTTCGTTCTCTGCTCTCTTGTTTCTATTCTTGCTTTGTTCGTTCTTTCTCTTGGACTTGTAAGTAAGCTAAGGGATTATATCCCTTAGCCCACCGCCTCCTCTTTATCTTTTCCTTTTTCTTTATTTTCATTTTCTTTTATCTTTTTTTTTTTAATTTAAAAACTTGCTGCCGCAACCAAAATTAAAACAGAGCACTACGAAATTTGGAATGATTCCAAATTTTTCAAGGAAGTTATACGAAATTAATGTGACGTAATCGCTAAGACGGATCTCAAATTGGATTTCCGAAGCTCAAGATACGAATTAAATGAAAAAGTTCAAATTTTTCATCTTTCGGCATTTTAATGGAAACTATTCGAACGACCTCAAAATTCACTTCTGAGAGTTCATAAAGGTAAAAAAAATAATCATACAAATCGAACGACACTTTTGGATTTTGAATCGGAGCTCATTCGCCAAAACCGAGCTTGAAAACCTCTTTTTGAAATTTACCAAAATTTACCGACAACGAAAACTGAAACCTTCTTTCGATACCTACCAAACGAGGTCCGATTTAGCTCAAATTTTACAGACAAGTTCTAATGGATATTACGAAGCTTTTAAAACTATCAGCACGCCAATCAGAGTCCTAACTCTCGAAATGACTACCTAAGGTCGTTTCATTCTCCTCCATTTAGACTCTCGTTTTTCCTCAAACGAGCTTGAGTCTAAAGCAAAATTCACACAAATAACAAGAGAACTTGCATGACCTTCATAACCTACTCCACAAAAATTATAACACCCACATCGAACTCTTGGAATAAAATATATCTGGATAATATCTTAACACCATTGCCCAGCTTATTCTAACTAAGCTAACCTTTCCTAGATCGTGAAAGGAGAGTTCTCCATTTTCGTAACAAAGATAAATGGAACTCTGGATGGATTAACATGATTCCACCGATGAATCACCTCGTCGATATACTTTTCGATATAGAACATATCGATGAAACTAAGAATTAGTGTACGCTTCAGCAATGCCTTAGAGATTTTATGTTAGCATTCGGTATTGGAGGAAGACTCCTCCACTTAGAATATAAACTCATACAGCTAATTTGAATAGAAATTGCCATTCTTGCACAACCTGTTGGACTAAGGAAGACTTAACTAAAAACATAACGCGGCTAACACCTGAGCTACCAAATTACGCTCTCGAGTTACAAAACAGTTGCAACTCTCGAGTTCACAACTCCATACCTTTGCCATAAGCACCACCTGATGGATCAACTCAGGGGTCAAATGAGGCCTCTCATTGCCCTTAATAACCTTGAAAAACAACAATGTGCTACTAGGCTAGCTTGACGCGCACTCTGGCTCCACACAGAGAATATCACAAGCGGCTACTAACCGCCCAAGCTCACTAGTACCAGACAAAGAAGAGATTGTAATGGACTGAGGATAGGAATAATTAGAGATTCAAGAAGCTCATCTTCTTATTTGCTTGACTACCAGAGCTAGATTACTTTCGAGTCAGGCTAGCCAAAGAATCGCAATTGAAGAAATAGACATTAAATGAGCTTTATGGAACAACATCCATGCCAATTTAACCTTCTTATAAGAAGGAAACTCCGACAATTTACCAGAAAACCCTTTTATAACCGAGACAAGCTCATAGAATAACATGACTCTACAAGCATCTTGAACCAAAGGAAGACACATAGATCGAATATTACTTATTAATCACTTTATACCGAAAGAAACAATGATACTTTCTGATAGTGACGAATTAGAATCCCATCATCCTACCAGTACTGAATTCCAAAGAGAGAGGTGAACTAACTTGACATAATAATAGAAGGTGGCATAACAAGATATTAAGCAGACAATAATGACACTCATTCTCAAATCGCTCATATTTAAACTAGAGAAACTAGTAGGGTCTCACATATGCCAGGGATAAATCATACCGGAAGCTCATCCCTCTACCCTAACCGATTTGTAATAGAAACGACATCCCAGGAAACCACTGAAACATGATAAGACAAACCATTTCCAGATCGATCTGAAGAATCAAATCTTACTCACATATAAGGGAAAAAGAAATACCTGGGTTTACTACATCGGATGCCTCACTAACTGCCTCTGCGGCTGAGCGAGCCACTATCTTGATAATTACTTCCCGAAGAACCACAACAACCACACTCTCAGCCCCTTCCAGATGGTGGCATATCTCTGGATTACTGAGCTCTAAATAAAATCCCCTGCGACTAGGCAGGTGTTCGATGGTGGTTTGATGGCGAGAGAAAGGATAACTGCCTACTCGCCGGAGTAAGGAAAAACTCCTCCAAAGATGACAGGTCACGACAATGATAACACCTTTTCAGTGAAAATGGAAGCTGGACAGATTGTTGATAGCTATAAAGGGAAGACTGAGTCTGATCTTGACAGACCACTGGCTGTAAGAATCACGCGCCACAAGCTGTTTATATCTCCGAGCAATATCAACAAGAACATCAAATGATGTGCCGACCTCAATCTCTCAAGCCATCTGGAACCTTAAAGAAGGAAAGAGAAAGGTCATCAATAAATCTTTGAACCTTCTCGGAAGGTTTATGGACTAGTTCTAGTACATATCCAGCCATTCTAGAGAATTCAATCTCATATTCTAAAACCGACAGGCTACCCTGTCAAATCCACTCAAATTGGCGACTGTTTATATCTTGCTCACTGCGCGAAAGGAACTTTCCATGAATCTACGAGAAAACTCGCACCAAGTCAGCTTATGCAAGCCTTGCCTAGCTGATAAAAGAGCGGTCCACCAATCCAAGGCTGGAACCTGAAACTGAAAAGCAGTATAATCAACACCATACTGCTCGAGATAACCAAGAGCGTAAAGGATACGCTGACATCATGTTATTTAAAAAAATACACGGAGATTATCTTATGCATAACCTAAGAATATCAGAAGGTTCAATTGGATAAAATAATACAACATCTTCGGGCACTCGGACCAAAAAATTACCTGGGCTAGCTAACCAGCCAGAAAAATTGGAGGCACAACATATGCTGCCTCTGGAACATAATTTATTGAGGCAACATTAGGGACTAATAGGAGCTCCCTGAGCCCGAATATCTATATCTGCGGCGACTTGATGAGCTGCCTTGGGAATAAGAGGTTTTTACGGTATCTGCACGGTCAAGATTCTCGTAAAAGCATCGTAGAGAGTCGAGGGAACCACAAGGTCCTGCTCCCATTGCCCACCGCAAGCTGGCACAGCTTGGGCCTCCGTAACTGGATCGTCCGCACGATCCAAAACTCTCTGCGCTTGGGCAGCGCTAGCCCCATGCTAGACTTCTTCGTCTTGAACTCCTACCCTTTGCTGATTTGTTGCACGAGGGTTCAACATTACTACGAAGGAATTAAAGAAAAAGAAATTTACATCCCACAAGAAGACCAGCACACGATTAGAAAAGAAAGAAGAGAAACTTCCTAAATGCTATCATAGCCTCTCGTAGATAAGTACAGACGTCTACGTACCCGTCAACGAGACTCTACTAGACACTGTCTTAGTCTGGATAGACTCTAAATCGGGCTTTGATACCAACTGATACGACCCCATTTTTTAACTAGACCGTGTGGGCACCCGATATCCTCCCCTAGACCCGTCGGGCGAACCCTTACAACCTGAATTAGGAATATGAATATAAATCCAACTCATAAACAAGACAAGACATAGAAAAAAGATAGACATACTGATACCTCTAAGCTGCATAAAAGAAATTACAGCTGACTACCCAACATACTAGGTTTAGGGCTATCTAGGCTAGACATCTAAGAGTACAAAAGAATACATACGCCTCCTGAAGAGAGCAAAATACAACTAAAATAATAAATATAAAACTGGTGGCCACCCTGAATAAAAGCTGGCTCACCCTGATAGTTGAAGTCGTCTTCGCTCCTTAACAACGTGGCGAACTCAATCCTGGAGCAAACCTGCCGAAATGAAATAAATAGACGAGAAACAAACAACAAACAAGGGTGAGTCAAAAGGACTCAATAAGTGGGGCAGACTAGCCACCTAAAAGAATAGGATAGCTAGCCAAGGAGAAGAGCTAAGCAAATACAGACCAGAAATGCATACAACTAAAGCATATAAATCAATTAGGGACACAAGATAGCCAGAAATATATAGGCAAACTGAAATATGTCCACAATATGATATACATGCCACATACACAAAATACAGCACAATAATCACATAATACTCAGCATGCGGTGCAATGAAATAGGATGAATGTAGTATGATGCAATGCAGTCACATGTGCCCGATACTTATCTCCGATGCGGGACTCTCATCGTCTACCAGGAGATATATGCAATAATGACGCTTCACCAGCGCAGTACTCTCACCGACTACCGGGAAGTATATGCAATAATGATCCTTCACCGGTGCGG
This sequence comes from Petunia x hybrida, assembly GCA_037355625.1. Taxonomy (NCBI): domain Eukaryota; kingdom Viridiplantae; phylum Streptophyta; class Magnoliopsida; order Solanales; family Solanaceae; genus Petunia; species Petunia x hybrida. Next base: position 16,650 of record JBBBVM010000765.1, on the reverse strand, counting down.
GACTCTCATCGGCTACCGGGAAATATATGCAATAATGACCTTTCACTGGCGCGAGACTCTCATCGGCTACCGGGAAGTATATGCAATAATGACCCTTCACCGGTACGGGTCTCTCATCGATTACTGGGAAGTATATGCAATAATGACCCTTCACCGGCACGGGACTCTCATCGACTACTGGGAAGTAAATGCAATATATGTCAAGCTTACAACCAGAATACAATTCTTCTATGCTTAGTGCAAGACCAACTACATGGCATAACATATAATATACAATGTAAATCCAAAACTAAGGTGTAATGAGTACACCTATCGGCAGCTACACACGTAAAGAACATGTGGTAGAATATCCACAAGGCCAAAGGCCACCAAAGAAATGGATATAATCACTTACCTTGTTCCGAAGTTAACACTGCTACTCAACAACCGTGTTGTCCTTTGGATTCATTGCCAAACGATCCCACTGTATTCAATAAGCAGAAAAGTATATCAGATAAGGCTAATGCCTTCATTTCTTACATCTTAGAACAATCCGGTAAGGAACCTGACACCCAATTCGCATAGGGAATACACAGTCCAGGCCTATGTACATGTTTTAAAATCACATAACCAAAATCATAATAAATTATATTTATGGGTTGCCCATAACTCCCTAAATTCGAATATATCAATTCCATTATCGTGGTCCAGTTACCCTTTTAAAATATCAATTTAACTTATTAGAAAGATGTCTAATATCCCGATTTTACCGTTGAAATATATTTAAATACACGTAATAAAATGAGATAATGAATTAACATTATTACTTGGATGTTTCGGGGGGTAATAATTCTATTTTTTCCTTCTTCTTTTCCTTTCATTTCTCTATTTTCTGGTTGTTTCCGTTCTCTGCTCTCTCGATTCTATTATTGTTCTATTCGTTCTTTCTCTTGGACTTGTAAGTAAGCTAAGGGATTATATCCCTGGGGCCCACCGCATCCTCTTTATCTTTTCCTTTTTCTTTATTTTCATTTTCTTTTATTTAAAAACTTGCTGCAGCAACCAAAATTAAAACGGAGCACTACGAAATTTGGAATGATTTCAAATTTCTCAAGAAAGTTATACGAAATTAATGTGACGTACTTATTAAGACAGATTTCAAATTATATTCCCGAAGCTCAAGATACGAATTAAATGGAAAAGTTCAAATTCTTTAACTTTTGACATTTTAGCGGAAACTATCCGAATGACCTCGGAATTCACTTATGAAAGTTCACAAAGATCAAAAAGAATCATACGAACCTAACGATACTTTCAAATTCTGAATAGGAGCTCATTCGCCAAAATTGAGCTCGAAAATTATCTCTTTTTAAAATTTACCAAAATTAACCGACAACTGAAACTAAAACATTCTTCCGATACCTACCAAACGAGGTTCGATTTAGCTCAAATTTTACAGAAAAATTCTAATGGATATTAGAAATCTTTTAAAACTGTCGGCACGCCAATCAGAGCCTTAACTCCCGAAACGACTACCTAAGGTCATTTCAATTATTTGTTAAGTTTTGCTTGTATTTCAGGGAGCATTTTAATCAATAGAGATGTAGAGAAATAAAGGTATGATTGAATTGCATATCAAAGGTAAAGATTGTAAATACGAATAATTATGTTTATTTGATAATTCACATAAAGTTTTCTCACAATATGTTTTCTTCATTATTTCAGCCTATTGATACGGAGATCGAGTATACTTCGTCAGATGGATGTTAGAAGATAATTGGGTTGTAGCAACATGAATTACATAGTTAGGTTTTATTTTTCAAACTTTATTATGTGTGTTGCAGAAGAGCTATGTAATGTAGATGCTATCAATTTTAGTGTCACGATTGTGTATTTTGCAATTACTTCTTGGAAACATTCGCATGTCAATTTTTTCTGTTTAGCTTTATACTTAAGGCTTTTTAATTTGCTAAAATTCCTATGATATGTATGGTTTGGAACATTTAAAAATCTTAAAAATATTTAATTAGATGCAAAAAGCATCAGGGAATTTGATTTGCAATCAAAATCGGAAAAAAAATTGCAGCCAAAATTTTTTATGCTTCTAGTAAAAAGAATTCGTAAATGTGAAATAAATAATACTAATTATTAATGAATTTTCAGATAATATGTAGCTATGTAATTTTCATTTGTAGCTAAACATAAATACTAGCTAATATCATTGTTACATACTTAAACTTTTGTGTCAAGTTAAATAAAATTCGTTGCACTTAAACTTTTGTGTCAAATTAAATAAAATTCGTTGCCACGATGTATCATTCGTAGCTACTACAATATTAAAATAGCTACAATTTCATTTGTTGTGGCAAAAGAATAAAATTATTTGCTTCAAATATATATTTTTATGGCAAAAAGTTATAGTATAACATAATTTTTTTTTTTGGCAATAAGCAGTAGTGCTTAGCCACGGCATAGGTATAGTCCGTGGCTTACTTTTAGCTACCCGTATGCTACAAAAAAGTTTATTGTAGCTAAAGCATTTAACCATAAAAATTTTTATATTTAGCTATGATGTATTTTATAGATAAAGATACGTTTTCTTGTAGTGTGCCTTTTTGTTTTGTATTCTTCCGCATACTTTCTTATAGTTATCTAATACTTCAATTTGAGACTTTAATTTGATACATAATAATTATTCGCCCGACGGAGTGGTTTGAATGCCCTTATGACTTCTGGTATTTGGGTCGTGGGTGTGTAGGTAAAAAATATGCCATTTGCATTTGCAAAAATATAATATGGGAAGCAATGGTTTGCCTTTTTTTGTCTGCGCTAAGAGATGGTTTGCAAAAATGCTCCCGTTAAGATTTAATGAAAAAAATCTGGGGCCAAAACTTCCCATTATATTTTTCTGCTTTTCAACACTTATCCCTTCAAGTATTGGCAATAGGCAATACTTGCCGCACTAGGCCGTAAGTCTTGGCAATTGCCAAGACTTGCCATTGACCCCTGCTCGATTTTCCAACACTTGCACGATAAGTATTGGCAATAGGCAACACTTGCTGCACTGCGTCGTAAGTCTTGGCAATTATCAAGACTTGACCCTTCCACTTTTTCCTGCATTTTCGCTATATAACTTGAAGTATTGGCAAAACAACACTTGCTTTGAAGTATAGCCAATTGCCAAGACTTACAAATTTTTTGCCTTGAAGTCTTGGCTTGCGGACTAAATAAAGGCATTTTGCTAAAACAATCCTTAGTGCGTGTAATTTTGTAAAACCACTCCTTATGGAGGGCATACGGTGAAATTTTTGGTAATTATGAGTATTAAAGGCCCGCTGGCTCAAATAAAATAATGACATTTTTACGCTAATTGACATACTAAACCACTTAATTACAAAAAATACCGATATTTTTAAATAATTACTCTATATACCAACACTTTTTCACATTTTACAAAATATACAATTTTTCATTTCCTTTCTTCCCTCTCTACCCAAAACCCTAACTTCTCCCTCTCTCTTTCTCTTCTCTCCTCCACCCACCAACCCAACCCTCCCGCCGTCACCCCATCCCCCGTGCCTCTGCTCCGCCGTCGTTGCCGCTGCGTGGTGGAACACCCCATCCCCCGTGCCTCTACTCCGCTGTCGATGCCGCTGCGTGGCTCCACCACGGCAATTGGAGCAGATCTGCTCTTCTTTTTTCATCTTCTCCTCTTTTTTTTTCTTTTTTTTTTTCATTTTGTACGTGTATATGTGTGTATTTAAAATACACATGTATTTTGTTAATACAAGTTTAGATCTGCTTCTCATTCTTCTTTTTTGCATTTGAATATATACATTCAAATTCAGATCTGCAAGTGTATGTATCTGTATGTTCGTATATATACATGTAACAATTTTCAGCACACAAGTGTATGTACGTGTATATCACTGTATGAACGTGTATATCCGAGCATCCATTTATATTTTTTGTATGTATTTTTGTGTGTATGTCAAGTAATAAATGTCAAACACATAAATTTGTATGTTTCGTTTGTAGATCTGTAGATTCGTGTACGTGTATGTGTATGTGTATGTGTGTGTTTAGTGTATGTATAACATAATTTTTTTTTGTGTATTTACATGTATTTTTATTTATATATATTTTCCAACTTTAATTTCAAAAAAAAATCAATGCTTATATGTGTATTTATGTGTATTTCATTTTTTAGATTCAAAAAAAAAAAATGGTGGTGGATGGCGGCGGCCGGCGGTGACTAGGCGGCGCCGCCACCTGGGGTGGTAGCAGTGGGGGTGGGGGGGAGGGGCAGTAGGAAGAAGGAGAAACCCTAATTTATTAGTTTTGTTGATTTTTGTATATAATGTATAAAACAATATTGGTATTTTTTTAAAATGGAATAATATTAGTATTTTTTGTAATTTTGGTGTTAGAATTATATATATTTGTAAATCTCCCTAAAATAATCCCAAAGAGCAACGGGCACTAAAGGTATGAGAAGGGTAGGTCAGCTTCTCCAGCTACGGCCATAAGAGTCGCACATACGTAGGACTGCTAGGCGGATTACTATAGTTTAGCCACTTTTAGTTTTAACCTTATACCAATTTAGGATAAAATTAAGGACGAATGCATCATGTAATAGGCCTTTTGCCTCACGAAAAGAGTTATACTAGTATAGGAATTAGGGTAAAGTCTAGCATATAAATTTTTCGATCACCCCATTGTATTTATGACGCTGGAATTCAACTAGAATCTTACTACTTTTCTCTAATATTCAAGCAATACCACGCTAACCTTACTTTGCATTCTTAGATATTTTCATTACCGTCTGTGGCCCAATATATAAATTTAGCTATTTTCCTATTTATCAAGTATAAGGCATAAATAATGACAATAGGTCACAAATAATACAACTATACATAATGTGGCAAAAAATATAAATATTAGCATTTTTGTTCACAATATATATAATATCGTCGTTAGGTGGCGAGGTCCTTTATTGATAAACCAGAAGTATACAAAAAAAAGGGTTGATTGAAAAATCCTTATCTCCGGTGCAATTGGACAGACCCAATCAACAATTTTAACAAAATATGAAAGCCTAATTTACACAAATAAATTCTTCCTCTATTTATGCCTAAAACAAGCTATCTGCATCAGATCAAGCTTATAAGGGCCTTTCACATGTTGTGGGAGATCAGAGGCAGCAAAGAAGAGTTGGTCTAACTTGTTAATACTCCACTTAGCCAGTCCATCCGCTACCTGATTGGATTCTCAAAAGCAATGTTTAAATATGCAATTAACCATAATAGCACACTCCTTAATCTCATTAATAACTTCCTTCATATGCCATGTTGGTTTATACACATTATTTAACAGGTTGATAATGAAAAGAAAATCAATTTCTAACACAATGTTAGCAAAGCCATTCGAAGAAGTCCATTTGATTCCAATGAGGATTGCTTTTGCTTCTGCCATGCTGCTGCTACACATTCCCAGGGGTGAGACAAATGTTATAATTATCGTACCATTTTGGTCTGTACATACCCCCACCGCTCCAGCTTGACCTTGCGATTTCTACACCCATCCTTATTGATTTTGATCCATGTGGCCGGAGGTCTTTCCCATATCACCATTGTGCTATCAATTTTTGAAGCTAGCAACATCATTTAATCACAAGTACTATATCAGTTAGCAGCCCATCTATGTTGATTTTGAATTTGGATATAATCCACTTAAGGTATAGTAGAACTTGAAACTGAATTTTCTTCATAGTCTACCTTGTATCTCCATATCTAGAAGCACACCTTGCTTTCCAAATTACCCAACAAATAATCATTGGAGTAACTTGAAGAAGGATTTGGTGAACACTATTCTTGGTTTAATGCTCCACCAACTTGCCAGCATAGCTCAAATAGGCCTCTCTTCCTACGACACCCCCAACGAAGAGCCAAAATATTTCCAAGCAAGGACAACCACTTCACCACTTATAAAAATGTGGTGAAGAGTCTCATTCTGTGGATTCCTGCAACAAAAATATTTTGAAGCAAGAATTTGTCCAAAATTAATAATGATATCATCAAATGGAAATTTTCTTTTAACAGACTTCACATAAGAAAAGTCATTTTGAAAGGAAGATGTTTGTGCCAAATCCTCATTATCAGAGATGATGCTTTTTTACTTTGTCTGATAGAGTTCCAGGCTGACGAAGTAGTGAACTGATCAGTTCCATTAGGAGTCCACAAAGGTATATCAGGGTCATTTGAATTTCCAATAGGAATGGAGAAAATGTGTTCTTTTGTGGAAGATGCAAATGTTCAATGTCCCATGCTCCATTATTAATTATTTCTTTAACCATTTGATTCACAGAAGGATCTTGAACATACATGATCTCAGCAATAGCCCCCATTTACGTCCAGTTGTCCCATTATAAATTAACGTTTCCTGCTCCTATTCTCTGGATCAGGAAGATATTTTTGCCAAGTCCTCGCCATCAGAGGTGATGCTTCCTTTGTCTGATAGAGTTCCAGGCTGACGAAGTAGTGAATTGATCAGTTCCATTAGGAGTCTACAAAGGTATATTAGGATCATTTGAATTGCCTATAGGAATGGAGAAAATGTGTTTTGAAAGGAATTCTGGTAGATGAAAATGTTAAATATTCCATGCTCCATTATTAATTATTTCTCTAACCATTTGATTCACAGGAGGATCTTGAACATACATGATCTCAGCAATAGCCCCCATTCTGTCCTGTTGTCCCACCATAAATTAAAGTTGTGAAGAGAGTAACCGAATGACATGGTAAGTTACTGTATGTTAGAGGTAGAGCTATTTTGATTAAACATGTTCTTCAATCTCAATCTGATTGATGCTTGCTTTAGAGCCCACCAAAAAACAGCTCTTGCTAGTGTTTATCTGATGGCCAGAACATTTCTCATAGCTTTTTAGCTGATTAATAACCATCTATAAAGATTTTTTGTTGCCTGAAGTAAAAATTATGGCATCATCTGCATAAGCAAGATGTGTCACATGATCTGAGGCCCTTGATGTGGCATACTAAAGCTTCTGTAATAAGGACAGTAAGCCAGCCGATTGAGCATTCTGGACAAAATCTCAGCTCTAATGATAAAAAGAGCTGGTGATAGGGGGTCACCCTGTCTTAACCCTTTAGACGAATGAGAAAATCCTCTTCTAGATCAATCTAGCATTAAAAAAAAAAACATCTTCCTCATGACTGATAGCAAGAAAGTCCAATCAACCCTGTCATATGCTTTAGTCATGTCTAACTTAAGGACCACATTGCCACCCAGATTTTTCTTTCCTATGTGATGTAATATCTCTTGAGCGAGTAAAACATTTTCGGTGATTGATCTTCCTAGAATGAAACATGTTTGGTTTATAGAGATGACTTTGCATAGGATTGGCGTAAAAAGTCTAGAACTCATGATCTTGGACACTATTTTATTTGAGAAGTTACTAAGACTAATTGGTCTCATCTCATTTAAACTTTTGGCACAAGTCAAGACATGTGTTGGTGAAGAATTTTGATAGCTCTGCCCCATTGAAAAAACTTTGAACAAAATCAGTGACTTCCTTATAATAATATCCTAACAGGTTTGATAAAATAATCATCCAAAACCATCAGGTCCATGCGCACTAGTTGGATTTAATTCAAATACAGCTATGCTGATTTCCTCTTCATCTGGAAAAGCACCAAGAATTTCATTGTCATGCTGAGATATGGTCTGATTCAAGCACTCCAGATGATGTAACTCAGGATGATCTTCACCTTGGAATAAAGTAGTGAAATGTTCCACAGCCTCTTGTGCTATCCCTTCTTCCTTATTAATCCATTGCCTATGAGAGTTTGGAATTCTCTGAATGGTGAGCCTTCTCCTTTTCTCATTAATAAAAGCATGAAAATACTTGGTGTTTGCATCCCTTCATCAAGCCATCTGATATTGGCCTTCTGTTTGAGAATTGATTCTTCATATTTCAACCACTTTGTGTGTTCAACTTGAACTTAATGTACAAGTGGTCTGCAATCCTTTGTATCATTGTTAATGTACTCAGTTTCTAGCATTTGCATCTTTTTCTCCCACTCCTTCACTAATTCAAACGTATTACCAATCTAGTCTGCACCATTGACTAAGTTGCCTACTTAAGTGTTTAAGCTTAAGTTGGAAAAATATTATATATCTTTTATTTAAGAAAAATTGTATTGAATAATTATTAACACTAAGAACTTTTTTTATTATTTTAGTGCAATATTGTGGCTACAAAAATTAAGGACAAAAGGATAGTAAATATTTTCATATGCGCTGCTATTTAGGTAAAGAACCCTTAACTAAATTCTTAAATTAAATGATAAAAATATAGTGTTTATTGATTTTATAAAATGGGTGAATTAATTATAAATTACCTAATGGCTAGAGAAAGAAAAGGAATGAAAAGTGGGGCTAGAAAAAGTAAATTTAAAAAGTCGGACATCTTTTCTAAGGTTGTATTAAATTTGAATTTGGTCTTGAAATATTATAAAAAAAAGTCATATTTGATTAAATATAGTAGAAATAGATTTTATTAACCAATACCAGTAATATAGAATTATGCATGAATTAAAAAAAGGAAATAAATTTGTTATGGAACTATTATATATAAGACAATATATTATCAAGAATATATATATATGTGTGTGTGTGTGTGTGAGATATAATTAATCAAACCATTATTTGGACATGTTTTGTGTAAGATCATAAAAAGTAGGAGTAAGATAAATTGTTAGCATCTTTCTACTCTTTGTGTTCATACTCAGAATAACATTTGATTGTACCATCAACCAAAGTCATTTTAGCCCCTACTTTCCGAGTTTGCCTTTGGTTGATGGATCAACCAATACTACACTACAAAAAAGATTATTGTTGTTGTTTGATGGGTCAACCAAGACCTTTTTTCCCACTTTCATTAAAGATAAACAAAATTTATTTTTTAATTCACTCATAATTCTTGTTATATTAATATTTATTAGATACACAATATATGTATGGTATTTTAATATTATTTATATATTACATATTGTATATTTAATATTTAATCACTTAATATTTTAACATATGTATGTAATATTGTAATTAATATTTTGTAGATTAATATTTATTAGATACACGATATATGTATGGCATTAATATTTATTAGATATACGATATATGTATGATATTTTAATATTATTTATTTGATATACAATATAAATAAGTATTAGTCATGTATTTATGTGGTAATTTTCTCTTTAGTTAATGTTGATCTGATATTTGTTAACTTTATTTTAGGGATTTAAAAAATATAATAATAAAAACTATTAAATATCTAATAAATAAATTTTAATACCCTTTTAATACAATATATCACTCTTTGAATCTATTGTGTATTTAATATTTATCTATTTTATTATTTGTTATTCTTATTTTTAGGTGATATGTATTTCATTTATGAAATTATTAAATATGGCAATTAAAAGGAAAACGAAAAAGAAAAAGAAAAAAATCGCCTAAAAATCGTTCTTAGAACATGAGTGTCTGTTGGTATATACCAAATTTATCTCATGGCATATTATTTTGAATTGAATAATATCCCTTAAATTTAAGAAAAAAATAAATATTAAATATCAATACACGTATTTAATATTATATATCTTTTATTTAAGAAAAATTGTATTGAATAATTATTAACACTAAGAACTTTTTTTTCATTATTTTAGTGCAATGTTGTGGCTACAAAAAGGAAGGACAAAAGGATACTAAATATTTTTATATGCGCTGCTATTTAGGTAAAAAAAATCCTTAACTAAATTCTTAAATTAAATGATAAAAATATAGTGTTTATTGATTTTATTAAATGGGTGAATTAATTATAAATTACCTAATGGCTAGAGAAAGAAAAGGAGTGAAAAGTGGGGCTAGGAAAAGTAAATTTAAAAAGTCGGACATCTTTTCTAAAGTTGTATTAAATTTGAATTTGGTCTTGAAATATTATAAAAAAAGTCATATTTGATTAAATATAGTAGAAATAGATTTTATTAACCAATACCAGTAATATAGAATTATGCATGAATTAAAAAAAAGGAAATAAATTTATTATGAAACTATTATATATAAGACAGTATATTATCAAGAATATATACATATGTTATATAATTAACCAAACCTTTATTTGGACATGCTTTGTATAAGATCATCAAAAGTAGGATTAGGAGAAGTTGTTAGCGTCTTTCCACTCTTTGTGTTCATACTCAGAATAATATTTGATTGTACCATCAGCCATTTTAGCCCCTACTTTCCGAGTTTGTCTTTGGCTGATGGATCAACCAATACTACACTACAAAAAGACTATTGTTGTTGTTTGATGGGTCAACCAAGACCTTTTTTTCCCACTTTCATTAAAGATAAAAAAAATTTATTTTTTAATTCACTCATATACCTTGTTATATCAATATTTATTAGATACACGATATATGTATGATATTTTAATATTATATATATATATATATATATATATATATATATATATATATATATTGATATTTATATTTTTTATTATTATATTTTTTAAATCTCTAAAATAACGTTAACAAATATGAGATCAACATTAACTAAATTCTTAAATTAAAGGATAAAAATACAATGTTTATTAATTTATAAAATTGGTGAATTAATTATAAATTACCTAATGGCTAGAGAAAGAAAGGAAGTGAAAAGTGGGGCCAGGAGAAGTTGTTAGCTTAACATTTGGTTGCACCATCTGTATTCCCCAAAAAATAGATCGGGCTTTACAATTAAATTTGTATTTAGTTGAGCCTAAGGCGACCGTTTTATATCTCGATTTGATCGTTTAATATGCAACCTTACGTGAGCAGATCAAATAATGTCAGATATTATAACTCGAAGCAGTTCTGATTTCGATGTCGGTAATACAAATTCGATGTCAACAGTACAAGTTCGATGTCAATTATTTTTCAATGATAAGTTCGAGTGAATAATTCAATATGCAAGTATCGACAAACTAATCCGAAGTAAATCTCAGGTCTACAGTTTACGATGGAATGATTTCGTTACAATTCAATGTGCAGTTTCAAGTGAATCCGATGACGCTAACAAGTCTAACGATGGTAGCGAATATGAAATCGTTAAACTATAGATACTACGATAAGCGAATGCAATACGATCGCAGTTAATACGATGACAAAACAATGATAATGTATTAGATACAAATTGATAAATCGTGTTTTATCGATTTAGTAAAGATGTCAAGTCAATGAAATTGAATGCAATAGTTAAACTGTATATGCTGCGAACAAGCCTAATATAGATTTAAACAAGCAAACAACGAATAAAATAATAAAAGCGATAAAAGGCTTATTGTATTTGATGAATCGATGGATGGTGCTTCAATGGAGGAAACAGATCTCCTTCCACTCTTGAACCAAGCCGTGATCGAAACTTGAATACAATGGATCCAGTAATTTGACAATGTAAAGGGGATTAAATACAGCTTTTTGATAAGTAATAACTTTGTGGTAAGGGAGTAATAGCTTTTTTAAGAATTGTGTTGCTCAGATCCGTGTCCTCCAAATTGAAGATGTGAGGTCTTATTTATAGGTTGAAATTGAGGAGAATCCCCAACCCTGAAAGACTTCCACTTCTCCACGTTTCTCTTCCCACTATTGCACGTAGTCATCCTCTCCATTAAACTCGCCAAGTCTGTTCCGATATTTTAGAGATTGAGGATCAGTTAAAGCTTATCCATTACGGCGTTGTCTTCGATTTTATCCGATCACGACATTGCGCATTCGATCGAAACCAAACCGAAGCAGCTTCTTTCCGATCTCAACATCATCGAAATCAATTGATGTCTTGTTACACGATTAGGTCCACTTCTCTTGCGATCGAACAGAAATCGACCAATACAGATAGTCCCCCCACTTGCCAAGTGTGTTCGTAAAGCTTTTGGCAAGTGGCTTGAATATTTAGCGGGAAAACACGTGGCGCGTTTGTGTCCCTTTATTTTGAAATGTCAAAACGTCGTCTCAACTTCCCATCACCACACGTGTCAAGAATCGTGCGGGCAACATTTTTTCGACGGTTCCCAAGGCAATGATGATTCCCTCCTTATAAATACTTGCCTCAACTCATTCTTTACAACTTCTGAAAACTTCTCCAAAAAAAAAAAAAAAAAACGCTTTGCAAAACTTATTCAAATTCCAGAATTTCTCCACTTAATCTGTTGATTCTTGCTGTCTCTGCTTCTAATCTTCTCAAAAGCTTTGTTTTACAGGTTCGTGTTTTAGCAATGTCTACCTCTTCACAAAACATAATCGAGGCTGATACCACCTCTACTACGGCGGTTGCCGCCACGGCTCCACCGCAGTCCGGTGCGGTAGTGGGGCAAGCTTCCGCCAGTGTTGACCCTTCAGTGGACAAGAAGGGGAAGAAACGGAAAGAGAGGAAAGTGAAGAACTACGGCCCCAAGAAGCTGTGGTCGGAAATTCTTCCCAAGAAATTTACTTACGAGAATGATTGTAAGATCAGCGTCCAAAATGAAACGGAGCAGAAAAAAAAGAAGAATATTCCGATCGACTCTGTTTACTGTACGATCACGCCGGAGGCGATTCCTCGGGTTCGAGAGGAGTGTGGTTGGAGAGTGGGTGACATCGATGTGATGTGCCCTCCGAGGAAGTCGACGTTGGCGACTCATGTCGAGGATCATTCCGTGGTGCTGACCTATCCATTTACGATCGGATTCTCTCTCCCGGTTGATAACATCATCGAAGAATTTTGCAGAATGTACAAAGTTTGCCTTGGGCAGATTTCTCCGATGATATAGAGAACGATCATAGTCATGCGGTACATCGCAGAAGTGGCGGAGGTGGAGTTGATACTTCGCCATATTCTCAACATATACTCCCCTCGAGTTTACAAGGGAGGGGTGATGAACTTGGCTAAACAAGGTCAACGGGCCTTGATCTCTGACAACGATGACGATCTCCGATGATGGGATCAGCGCTTTGTTTTTATTCCTACGGAACAGCTGACCGCCCCCGGAAAGGAGTTGCTGCCAAATGTCTGGAATCGAACTCGTAAGTATTTCGTTCATTCATTTTCTTTTTGAACGAGTTTATTAACACAATCTCAAAGTTCTTCCGAAAATCTTCAGCTGAGGCGGTTGAGTTTGATCAAGTTGCCGACATCGTACCCTGGCTGATAAGGGTACTTGACAAGACGACCAATGACAAACGGGCTTGGAAGCCGGTCGCGGCTTTGAAAACACTCAAAGCTAAAAATCATGGTAACTTTGAATTGCCTTTGTATTCATGATATCTGTATTCGTTGACGCCTTTTGATACTCAGAAAACTCTTTCTCAGGTATCACCGGTGCTGGAGGTGAGCCAAGCGACGAGGATGCTGAGCCCGAAGGCGGAGAAAAAACTCGATGACGCTCCTCCCCCGAAGAAAAAGAAGAAATCGTTCCAGGAATTAAGGAACAAGTATTTGCCCAAGATAGTGGTTGGAAAAGGGCAAGGGGGCAGCTCATCAGCCGCATCCCAAACCATAGAGGAGGTGATCGCTGGAACGAGTTCTGCGATCGCAGCGGCGAAAGCTGCCGAGGGAATGACCCCGATTATTGACATCGAGGGGGAGGAAGCTGGGGAAGAGTCAGGGTCTGATCAACTGGTGAAGCGTCCTAAGAGGCCAGCTAAAGAAAGGCTCCAGGAAACGGCCATTCAGCTTAAAATGGCCGAACAAGAAGATCTTTCCGTGGACGACTATCGCCTTCCCCCTATAGCCGAAGACGCTAATTCTGGTTCGGGAGGCTTGCCTAGTAGGGAAGGTGCTCTTGTTTCCTTAGGCGCCGCCCTTGAAAATCAAGAGGGGATGATAGAAGCCCTCGATCGTGAACTTGAGGAGAGGGACCCAGCAAAGGGGAAAGCACCAGTTTTGGATCGGTCAATTGCGACGGCAAAGTCCAAATTCGATGAGGAGACAGGGTCATCGTTCTTTAATGTGGATCATGCCGATTCGATTGTGCCCCTCCCTAGGGGCGAAGAGGCTGCTGCTTTTGCTGCCTTGGGCGAATCTGAGCAAAGGGGTGTCAGATCGCTTACAATTGAAGTGCCACCCAATGTTGACTTGCTCAGATGCCCAAGGCGGTTGGCGAATTATTTGTTCGATGTCATGGGCCCAATGGAGCAGGCTCGACTGAATACGCACGAGAATCTGAGTTTGCCTTCACAGATTTCCTTCGGTGCCTTTAGGGTAAGTTTCTTTTCAACTTTGTATAGATTGCATAAACTTGCATAAATTTCACGATTTTCAAATGCCGCTTGTTTTCAGAACTGCATAATGGCGATCGAGACTGCCGATCGTATTCGCCAACTTCAAGATGGGCCAAAGTTTTGAATGAGCAGATCGTTCATCTTACTTCGGCGGGGGAAGAGTTACATCGGAAGCTCAAGGTAGCAGAGACCAAGAACGCTGAGCTTACAGCCAACTTCGATAAGAGCACGAATGAACATGCTCTTCGTCAGTCCGAGTTGGAATCCCAGATTGCGGCTCTGAACGCGCAACTGAGTGATCACGAGGCCAACTCTGATCTGAAGATGGCCAAACTCAACTCTATTCTAGAGAGCAAAGACAGAGAGTTGGCCGATCAGTTCGTGGAGTTGGTTGCTCTCCGTAGAAGCAATAGCGAGCTAAAGGCTGAAGCTGACAGTCTAACGGAGAGGAACTTGCTGCTTCAGAAGGAGTCTACCATCCTAAGGCTCGACCTCGAAGAAGAGTTTGACAAGAAAAAGGATTTAATCCTTGCCGAATCAAGGCGCGATGTCCTTAGGGAGATGTTGGACCGAACTGTCGATGTTCCTACCGAGCTGAGCGAAGCCGTTACCATCATGCGATTGACTCGTGAAGATCTTGGTCTCCCAGCGAGTTCCTCTGATGAAGGCTATGATGGAGACGCTGATGAATGATTTGCCTTTCCTTTGTTTTATTTTTTTTTTTGAAGTTGGAAGTTCCATCCATGTATATATGACTTTCCTTGTGAATAAAATCATTTTCCTTATTGTTTTTGCTTTTCGAAGATGGTTTAATCGTTCGAAAAATTTGAAGTTCAACGGTTGTCGAATGAAGTAATTGGGGCCCAATGTCTTAGTGCGTAGTGAGGAATGATGTCTCATTTTCACGTAATGCACTCTTCGAACATTTTCATGAGTTCGGAAAAAATTTTAACACTTGGTGAAAGACGTAAAATCTGCTTAATATTTGGAACGATCGCATAAATCGAGCAAATGTAGAGAATGAGTATAACCAAAGTGTTGTATATTATTGAAGTAGACCGCTAATGGGCCTTTGATACATTTTGGATAGTATGATTCGATCGATTACAAGTTGCGGCCGTAAGGCAGACTTTTTGATCACTATTGGATCGTTTACATAAAGAGTTTTAACTGATAACTCTCGACTTCGGATAAAGCGTCGAGGTTTTGGATTGAATTGAAAATTTTTATTCGAACGAGTCCCCGGTTTGAGTGAACGACGAAACTCTTGTCGAATTTTGAACGAGTCCCCAGTTCGAGTGAACGTTGGAACTTCTGACGAACTTTGAACGAGTCCCCAGTTCGAGTGAACGTTGGAACTTCTGACGAACTTTGAACGAGTCCCCAGTGTTGTCTTCAATCGATTCCGTTTTACTTTCCGATCGGAAGTCCCCAGTACCTGCCGATGAACCTCATGCTAGCTCGATCCCCCCCAGTGTTTGGGTGCGAAGAATTGAGTAGGCGAACACTGGTTCTCGACCTTGATACCTGAAACGTAACCATTGGAAGACAAAAACCAAGAACACTCGTTATAGATGAAGACCAGGTTAGAGTGTTCGTCAGACTTTATCGACCCCGATTGGAGCGTTTTGAGCTCAAGTGTCCGTGGGTGATGTTTGTCATCATTCGACTCCAACTATGCCTATCATCTAAAAGTGTTAGTATCAAATAATTGATCAAAAAGTTTCTTCCGATAAAGGAATAATGGAAATTGTGAAATAAAAGTAAAGGGTAAAGATTGATACCGCAGAACCTCAAAAATAGTATTTCTTCAATTGTGTGATATTCCAATTGAAGTCCACCGGTTTGGCATCCATTGTCTCAAGTTGGTACGTCCCTTTTCCGATCACTGTTTTAACACGGAAAGGTCCTTCCCAATTTGCTCCTAGTTTGCCTTCGTTGGGCTCATCCTTCTTCGGTCTTTTGATCTTCAGTACGTAATCACCTGCATTGAAAGATCGATACCTGAGTTTTTTGTTGAGGTAGTTTTCTGCCCTTTGCTTTTGTGCTTGTATTCGAACAAATGCCATGTCTCTTTTCGCTTCGACCAGGTTCAGATCAATCATCATGGCCTCTTGGTTAGCTTCTTCGGTGGAGTGGGCGAACCGAAGGCTTGGCTCTCCCACTTCCACCGGTATCAGCGCTTCTGCTCTGTAGACAAGTGAGAACGGTGTTTCCCCGGTGCTGTGCTTCACCGTTGTCCGATGAGCCCACAGTGCTCCGGGGAGTTCGTTCGGCCAGTTACCCTTTGAGTCATCCATCCTTTTCTTCAAATACTCTAGTATTGTTTTGTTGGAGGATTCAGCCTGTC
>JBBBVM010000764.1:0-31370 GCA_037355625.1 Petunia x hybrida | reverse complement strand
ATATAAAAAAGAGGTAGGCGTTGTAAAGAAAAATGGGCTAGTACTCAGTTTTTTGAAAAATCTGGTAGTTCGTGCTTTCTGAAGGTGCGGACTGTTCAAAAAATGAAAATTCAAAATTTTGTCGAGAAATATTATAAAAAGGTATAGTTTGCACTTTCTATAGCAAACATATAAAAAAGAGGTAGGCGTTGTAAAGAAAAATGGGCTAGGACTCAGTTTTTTTAAAAATCTGGTAGTTCGTACTTTCTGAAGGTGCGGACTGTTCAAAAAATGAAAATTCAAAATTTTGTCGAGAAATGCTATAAAAAGGTATAGTTTGCACTTTCTATAGCGAACATATAAAAAAGAGGTAGGCGTTGTAAAGAAAAATGGGCTAGTACTCAGTTTTTTGAAAAATCTGGTATTCGTGCTTTCTGAAGGTGCGGAGCGGACTGTTCAAAAAATGAAAATTCATAATTTTTTCGAGAAATGCTATAAAAAGGTATAGTTTGCACTTTCTATAGCGAACATATAAAAAATAGGTAGGCGTTGTAAAGAAAAATGGGCTAGTACTCAGTTTTTTGAAAAATCTGGTAGTTCGTGCTTTCTGAAGCTGCAGACTGTTCAAAAAATGAAAATTCAAAATTTTGTCGAGAAATGCTATAAAAAGGTATAGTTTGCACTTTCTATAGCGAACATATAAAAAAGAGGTAGGCGTTGTAATGAAAAATGGGCTAGTACTCAGTTTTTTGAAAAATCTGGTAGTTCGCGCTTTCTGAAGGTGCGGACTGTTCAAAAAATGAAAATTCAAAATTTTGTCGAGAAATGCTATAAAAAGGTATAGTTTGCACTTTCTATAGCGAACATATAAAAAAGAGATAGGCGTTGTAAAGAAAAATGGGCTAGTACTCAGTTTTTTGAAAAATCTGGTAGTTCGTGCTTTCTGAAGGTGCGGACTGTTCAAAAAATGAAAATTCAAAATTTTTTCGAGAAATGCTATAAAAAGGTATAGTTTGCACTTTCTATAGCGAACATATAAAAAATAGGTAGGCGTTGTAAAGAAAAATTGGCTAGTACTCAGTTTTTTAAAAATCTGGTAGTTCGTGCTTTCTGAAGGTGCGGACTGTTCAAAAAATGAAAATTCAAAATTTTGTCAAGAAATGCCATAAAAAGGGATAGTTTGCACTTTCTATAGCGAACATATAAAAAAGAGGTAGGCGTTGTAAAGAAAAATGGGCTAGTACTCAGTTTTTTGAAAAATCTGGTAGTTCGTGCTTTCTGAAGGTGCGGACTGTTCAAAAAATGAAAATTCAAAATTTTGTCGAGAAATATCTATAAAAAGGTATAGTTTGCACTTTCTATAGCGAACATATAAAAAAGAGGTAGGCGTTGTAAAGAAAAATGGGCTAGGACTCAGTTTTTTTAAAAATCTGGTAGTTCGTACTTTCTGAAGGTGCGGACTGTTCAAAAAATGAAAATTCAAAATTTTGTCGAGAAATGCTATAAAAAGGTATAGTTTGCACTTTCTATAGCGAACATATAAAAAAGAGATAGGCGTTGTAAAGAAAAATGGGCTAGTACTCAGTTTTTTGAAAAATCTGGTATTCGTGCTTTCTGAAGGTGCGAGGACTGTTCAAAAAATGAAAATTCAAAATTTTTTCGAGAAATGCTATAAAAAGGTATAGTTTGCACTTTCTATAGCGAACATATAAAAAATAGGTAGGCGTTGTAAAGAAAAATGGGCTAGTACTCAGTTTTTTGAAAAATCTGGTAGTTCGTGCTTTCTGAAGCTGCAGACTGTTCAAAAAATGAAAATTCAAAATTTTGTCGAGAAATGCTATAAAAAGGTATAGTTTGCACTTTCTATAGCGAACATATAAAAAAGAGGTAGGCGTTGTAATGAAAAATGGGCTAGTACTCAGTTTTTTGAAAAATCTGGTAGTTCGCGCTTTCTGAAGGTGCGGACTGTTCAAAAAATGAAAATTCAAAATTTTGTCGAGAAATGCTATAAAAAGGTATAGTTTGCACTTTCTATAGCGAACATATAAAAAAGAGATAGGCGTTGTAAATAAAAATGGGCTAGTACTCAGTTTTTTGTAAAATCTGGTAGTTCGTGCTTTCTGAAGGTGCGGACTGTTCAAAAAATGAAAATTCAAAATTTTTTCGAGAAATATTATAAAAAGGTATAGTTTGCACTTTCTATAGCGAACATATAAAAAAGAGGTAGGCGTTGTAATGAAAAATGGGCTAGTACTCAGTTTTTTGAAAAATCTGGTAGTTCGTGCTTTCTGAAGGTCCGGACTGTTCAAAAAATGAAAATTCAAAATTTTGTCGAGAAATGCTATAAAAAGGTATAGTTTGCACTTTCTATAGCGAACATATAAAAAAGAGATAGGCGTTGTAAAGAAAAATGGGCTAGTACTCAGTTTTTTGAAAAATCTGGTAGTTCGTGCTTTCTGAAGGTGCGGACTGTTCAAAAAATGAAAATTCAAAATTTTTTCGAGAAATGCTATAAAAAGGTATAGTTTGCACTTTCTATAGCGAACATATAAAAAATAGGTAGGCGTTGTAAAGAAAAATGGGCTAGTACTCAGTTTTTTGAAAATCTGGTAGTTCGTGCTTTCTGAAGGTGCGGACTGTTCAAAAAATGAAAATTCAAAATTTTGTCAAGAAATGCCATAAAAAGGGATAGTTTGCACTTTCTATAGCGAACATATAAAAAAGAGGTAGGCGGTGTAAAGAAAAATGGGCTAGTACTCAGTTTTTTGAAAAATCTGGTAGTTCGTGCTTTCTGAAGGTGCGGACTGTTCAAAAAATGAAAATTCAAAATTTTGTCGAGAAATGCTATAAAAAAGTATAGTTTGCACTTTCTATAGCGAACATATAAAAAAGAGGTAGGCGTTGAGTCCCACTCGTCCGACCAATTATTAAACAGTACTAGGTTTTACCACTCATTTCCCCTTTTTTCCCAATTCGATTCCTCTTCTCTCCTCTCTGCAACCCTAGCTTCCCAATCGTTACAAATTCTTGATGCTTCTGTCTAATTGTCAATTGTTTGCCGCTCACACCACCTAATTGTATTTCCGCCCAACCCAAAACCTTCTTCTTTATTCTGTAACACTTTAAAGGTGTCATATAATAAGTTCTTGCGGTTAAGGGTGTGTTATGTGTATTAAGGAACAACATTTCTTTTCCCTTTTTCTTTTTCTCAGCAAGTGATTTAAGGTATCATATTATTAAAACATATCAAATTCGAGTTTATATATAATAAAAAATTTCGACGAAGCAGTGTCCCGTGACATCCCTCGGTACAAGGTAGTTTTGCCCCTGGGTAAGTTCTGGAAACACAACAAAGTAAGGGCATATAAATTGTTTCTTTCAACTCTGGGATTTTCCTTAACGATAATAATAGTTTTGCTTAAATTCTTGAAGATTTGTTGTGCTATTTGATGTATTTCATAATGATTTTTAAAATAAATATTATATTATGGTAGATTTATTTGGAAAGCTTACAAAATTCTCAATCACAATGTAAAGGAGATTGTGTTTTGGTATTCTATAAATGAGGCATCGCGAAGATAACTCTTATTTATACTCTATTTAGTTGAATAAATGCCAAATTTCATATATTTTTCGTATTCGCACTTATTTTTGCTCTATTTTGTTTAACGAATGTCAACTTTCATGTATTTTTTCGGTATTACGAAACACCCACTTAATGTGTATAAAGCCTGTTTGGCCAAGTTTTTGGGAGTCAGAAGTGCTTATTTTTCTCAAAAAGTGCTTATTCTAAAATTTTGGGGTGTTTGGCCAAGCTTCTAGGGAAAAATAACTCTGTTGTGGGGAAGAAGCTAAAAAAAAAAAGTAGCTTCTTGAAAAAATAAGTGCTTTTGATTATTTGGGACAAGAATACTCATTTCAAACTTCCATATTTAATCAAATTAATATTATTATATATCTATTTTTGTAATTTGATATTTTTTTTAAGTATTGGTCAAACATAAATTAATAAAAAAAGCACTTCTCTAAAATTTGGCCAAACACAAACTGCTTATCTTACAAAACACTTATTTGAAAAGTACTTTTGATAAAAAATCACTTTTAAAAAAAAACTGATTTTGGCAGCTTGGGCAAACAGACTCTAAGGTTGATATCATAAAAGGAAAGAAGCCTTAGGATACAAAATAATGACAATATTTGCATTGACATTTGATACAAATCCAAATTCAAATTTTTTAGATGGGTGTTTCTTTTTAAATGAATAGAAATAGTAAAAAATATTTTGTTGAAGATAAAACCTACTGGATTTTAACAATTGAAAAATAAAGTTTTCAAATTAAAAGATGAAGAATCTTTAAAAATTGTAACTTGAAAGATAAACTTTTTCTCTAATAATTTTTAAAGGTAAATTTGAAGAGTTTAAAAAAAAACTGGCTCTTTATGTGGAAAGCTTTTGTCTTTAGTTATTCTCAATCACAAATGAAATAGTATTTTGGTATTATATAAATATTCATAATCAAGAAAGCACGAAGATTGAAAAAGATAACTATAATACGGTGATGAATGAATATAAAAGTGACACCATCAATATTTTTTACAAAGATAAAAAAGACATCTTTAAATAATATTGGTACATAAATATTAAAGTCCTTTATTACTTTAAAATAAAAAGCTACATTAGAATCCAAAACTAATATCATACCATTTCGCTATTAAAATCTATAAAAAATAAAACATCTTTTAATCAATTCCATATACGCCTGAGGATATTTGTTTTTTCATTACCAAAAAGAGAAAACAAAAAAATAGAAAAATTAACACCGTAATTAGATTTAACACTAGCAATATTTTCAATCTTTATATACTGTTATTTTTCATACTCGATGGAAAGAACGTGCGATGAGATACATAAAATATCAGATAATATCGTTGAACCAAAAGAATGCTTTATTTTGGAAGAAAAAATGTATCAATTTGAGACCGAAATCATTTGAAATTGGCCATAGATTAAATTATTATCTTACATGAATAAGTAGTATGAATAAGGGAAGATATGGACAAAGATATTAAGCCAATAAGAAGCTAAGAAGTTGTATTATTAATATAATAATGCTAAGTACTATATAATGTAACAACGAAAAATAAGAAATAATGTAGGTGCGAGAAAATTTGGTTCTACTTTTGACAAATTTAAAGCCACAATTTAGTAGTGTTGACACAATTTAATACTTTCAAGCTACAATTACCTATTATAGTAGTTGAGTCATTCTATTTTTTCAAAATCTCAAGTCTCTAGAGTAATATGATGGTGTGCAATAATATGTACATTGAAATGCACAAAACATAAACTCGATTTATGTAATGCTAAATAGAAAAGGTTATAATAATCAAAATATCACAAGGTGATAGTTGAAATTTTGTTAAAACATTAGTAACATGTAACGTGCTAAAAACAAATCATAATGGTACTGAAGATGAGGTACTTCTAGAGAAATATAATTCTCATTTATTTTATATTGCATCTTATAAGAACAAGCACAATTTAGTCACAAGTAATTCATTTTTTTACAGAATTGACTACTATCCGTTTCATGTATCAATTCCTAATTATCTTTTTTCAGGTCTCTATAAAAATAAGTTTGTGCAACATATTTATTGGATTATGTTGTATATTCTGTATTCGAAAAGTTTGTTAGAATATTTGGTAGTTGAAATTTTAGACTTGCCTATTTGTCGTATTTGTTTTATGGTAGATAATTACTTTGTCGCCAATGGATTTTGCAAATACATTAGGGTATTTATTTCATGATCGCATAAGATTTTCTATTATTGAATATATACATCACACCATGAAGACAATTATGAGTTTATTTTAATCGCGTACTAAAAAATATAAATGATATTTTAATCACGATATTTTTAGCTTTGTGATTTTATTTAAAGTTCACTTTTATTCCTATTAATTGAAGTCTTATTACTCTATTTTTAGTCTACCTACAACCTTGAAGTCATCTTGCCTCACAAAGCCGGATTTCTTCTAGTTGATTGGGGATGAGATTATCAGTGACATTGAAACAAGTATCTACGAGTTTTATTATCATTATCTATTTCTTACTACATTTATCAAGTCTTTTTTACAGTTACTCGCTTACCGTTTGTCAAGTTTATTACAGGGTTTTAGCAGCACCGCAACAACATTTGGAGCATAACGTGGAACTCTTTCTCAGCAGTGAACTAGGGCAATCGTTGATACGAGCTAGACTCGTCAACGAAGATATGAAGAATCGCACTCGAACAAGCAAGTCTTACCTAATCTTTCATTTCAGATTAGGGGTCAGTCAGATTCCTTCCTATTCATGTGTCCGTTTCTGTTAATCGTGCGAGCCTTCGTGTCTAAGTGTCGTCGAACTACATATGGCCTGCTTCTCTTTCAACTCGAGATATGTAGGCAACTCGAAAACCGGAGTTCAGCCATGTCCATAAGCCTCACCTTTTGGTCCTTGGAATCAGAAGTCTTTGGCTTTATCGTGACAAAATTTGCTTTTCCGTCAACTTCTTTACCCTGAAAACTCTTTCATCTTTTTCGGATAAAGAGGGGGCAGCTGTTGACACCCAATTTTGTCCCGAAAATTTCTAATTAATGTCTATAATTCTAAAAATCAAGGGCAATTGATTAATTTTGCGAAAAGAGGCCAAAATAGCACGATATACCCTAAATTACATCCTACCCACGCAATTCAGAAAACCCCTGATCCCAAAAGAAACCCGCCCGACGACCCAATTTCGAACCCAAATCTTTCCCTCCAAAATTCCATCGGTCAAAACCTTATCTATTTTGTACCGTTGGAGGTCATTTGAGGTATTTCGCTGAAGAACCCTAAATGGTTCATTTAAAATCCTTTGGGAATGGAGTAAAAAAGGGGGCGGCAGTGAAAGGAATAGAGAGGAGAAAAAAGATTCAGCGGCGAAAATAGGGAGTAGGGGTGGAACTCGCAGCATACATACATAAATTCTCTTAGTTTCAAGTTGATAAAAGAGGCAGAACTTAGAGGCATCGCGATTACGGTTTCTGTTTGATTTGTGTATCGCTATTTTGCTACTCGAGTCGTCGCCTTGTTCGAGTTACTTTCTTCGGATTCACGCCTCGGCTCGCTGCATCGAAACAGGTAATAATCCCACCTTTGTCTTTCAGTTTTATACATTTTGAGATATGCTCATGTGTGTTGCTTGAACTGTTAAGCTATCATCATTAGTGTAATTTCTGTTTCCGTAAAACAATATGAACGCAGTTTTATTGTTGAAATTTGAGGACATAAGCCTTCCCTTACTCGCTTGTTACTGTTAATTTTGAAGGAATTTCAGTTTGTGTTAAAATTAATCTATATAGTTTTTCTAGTTATTTACCTGTTCACACATACATAATCTCCGCTAATTTCTTTCAATTAGTGTTCGAACCCCTTTTATAATTGTAGTCATGGTGTAATCGATCACTGTCAAAGTGATGGAGAGATTAAAACTTTTCAAATGTCTCCTTTGGCCAGTAGTTTGTTAAAATATATTATTGTAATGTCGATCTCAAGTTTTATTAAAGCCTGGAGGTTACAGGTTAAGTATAGCCTTTTGTTAAGCTTCCTGTTACTTAACTTTTCTAGATTGAATTTCTGTTTTGATGCTGGCCTGTGAGAATTTTTGGGGCTGATGTAGAATTGTTTGGAGGGAGTCTAGTGGGCTGCAGGGTATGAGAGGAGTCTGCTGTGGTGTTTGCTGGCAGTAGGGGTTCCTGTCTGGTGGTCTTAGAAGCAGGGGTGGTGGCAGGTTCTGCTGTGTTTCTCTGTTTCCTAAAAGAGGCAGCAGGGTAGTAGCAGTAGTCCTGCTATTTCTGGTGCTGCAAAGGGTGAGGGAGAAGTGCAAGTGTTTGGAGTTTCCTGGAAGGTTCAGTTGTTTTCTATCTAAGCTAGAGCCAGTGTGAGAAGGTGTGTTTGCTGTCAGGTTAGGCTGTTAGAGAGGGAGTTAGGCAGTTTATAGAGGTTTCAGGAGGTCAGTGTAGAAGGGCTTAGGTTCTGGTAGTAAGAGGATAATCAGGGAAGGCTTATAGGTGATGTTGGTTGTTTTTGAGGAGGATCTAGTGAAGTTTATGGATGCTGCAGTTTTCTTTTGAGAGAGTGTAGTTGTTGTTAGGCATTGAAAGAGGCTTCAGGGAATGTTTTTGTGAGGTTTGGTATGAGGTGAAGTTCAAGTTTCCCCTTGCCTTATAACTGTTTTAAAATTGTTTCCGGAATGGTAAAAATGGATGCATTAGTGACTCTAGAAACTGCATTTTAGTACAAGTTTAAGTATTGGATCATATTAAGTTTGTCCTGGAAATTTCATTTTTTTTATTAGCCCAAGAAAATCTATCATTTGGAATTATATGCTTTCCTTGTATGTTAATGTTCATATGTCAATAAAATTGGTATATCTGAGTCATTGAAGAGCACTTTCGCAGCTGAATTCTAAATAAAGTTAATCTTGGTTGGTGCCCTGGTTGGTTTGCAGAACTGTGAGGAAGTAGGGAGTTGTCTGCAGGTCTGTTGTAGGTTGGTATTAGGTGTAGGATGTCCTGGATAGGTAATGCTACATTTGTTAGTACAGATAACAGATCTTCCATTTGCTAGTACGATGATTTGGTTGCCTAATTTGTTATAGATTTTGTGACATGTGTTTTTGGCTAAAACGTAAGAAAAAATAACATAGTTAATAATGTTAAAAAGCTGCCATCTTTAATTTGTCATATGTATAACTCTGAGAATGGTCATTCAAATGTGAATAAAATCTATAGTAAAAAGTAAGGTTCTAATCTGTGATTATCGTGGGGCTGATTCCCAAGATGGTGTGGATAACATGCCGGCTGGTTTGTTGGTCGATTCTAAATGTAAGGAATCTAGTAAGTCACGAGGGGATGATGTTCTCAATGCAAAGGAATCTTTGGGGATTTTTGATGCAAGGCAGCCTTCAGCTTTTGATGCTGAATTGCGCGCTAATGCCATTGATTCTCGAGGGGACATGGGGACTGATGACCATGCCTTAGGATTTAAAATTCAATCTCAAAATTTGAGTGGGAATAAGAGGATGTCGGCTGGTGAGCATGGGATTAATTTATTGAAGGCTAACACAAGCTTAGCTGAGGGTGCTGCTTTGGATGAAGCTGTGGGTTTGCGTGCTGCGTCTCCGCTTGTCGAGGCTGCTTTACCTCGTGGGGCACATGACACTTCAGCCATCAATTTGCAAATGGCTCAGCAGCATGCCTTCAAAGTTGTGGAATCACGAGGGGAGGTGAGGAATATTGAGAAGCCGACAGCATTTATTCCTTGTGCGCATAGGAATCCATCTCGAAGTCCGCGAAGGGTTGACAATTTATTTGAAAGGAAACGTGGGGATTTTGATCCCTCGGCTGCAGCCTCAAGTGGGTGCGTTGATTTTCATTCTTTGACGCTTGATATTGAAACTCCTCCTCGTATTAAGGTGATGTCGGATGCAGCGGGTTTGGGCAATGAATTTTGTGCGCAAAACAAGCAGGTACATTCTATTCCTTCTATTGAGGAGAGCACGGATTTGGAATCTATGAGTGTGGCAAATCCAATATTATTGGAGAAAAATCTTATTCCAACGGATCGTCTTGAATGGCTATGCAAAAGTGTTTCTCCTAGTTTTGGTAACTCTTTTTTGAACATAAATGCTCCTTCCTTTGTGCCTAAATCATTCATGCAACTTGTCCCACATTCAAAGGGTTTACCCACGGATGATGAACTCGTCAAGCGAATGGATTTGTATGATACGAGGGGTATCTTGGCGCGACAAGGGGGATCATTTCAAGAGAGGGATCTTCAAGGACATTATTTGGTGGAACATGATGATTTGTTTGAAGAAGAGGAATTTGAGGAAGAATCCACTGCACACAATTTTAGTATGGTGGCAAGAGAAGGAGATTTGTCTCCTAGGGAAATTCGTGATAATGCTCCAAAGAGAGTAAGCAGGGTAAGGCGTCCATTAGAGCCAACTAGGGTGCAACCTTCGAGGAGTACAAAATCAAAATCCAAAAGGTCCAAGAAGTCGAAGAAATGATGGAGAGCATATATGACCATGACAGAGCGCCGCAAATATCATTTTTACAAGTTCGTATTGTCGGGCCTTTCTACATTTTCCATTTCATCACTTGTAGAAGGAAGTGCGGATTGTACGATTCCACTTTCTTTCTAGATTTTATGTTATTTCATTATTTTAGTATTATCATATGTAATATCGTCATAGAGTGTGTTATAAACTCTGTGATGATCATACTTTATTTGGTTCTCGCTAGTTCTTATTTTTTGCATTCTGGTTAGATGCGAGGTCTACCCTCGATAGGATGATGTAAGGCTCGGTTTGGCCCTCCTTACTTTGTATTGTCCTTGAGGAATTTATTATCTATAAAATTAGTCACTAGGCCCTGAGCTTAGTGATATTCGCTAAAAAAAAAAAAAAAGGCATGTCCGATTTTCTATTGCCTCAGGTAAATTACTATATTTGGGGGATATTTTGTTAGCAAATTAATTTTGCCTCCCCCTTCTGATTTTGAGAATGAACTCGCTACATATCAGGATCATATGAGTTATGAAATTCTCAGCGAAAGAATTATCGGCTTTCAATTTGATGTGCAGGTTGCTAAATTTAATGTGTAAGCTGCACCACAAGGGGCAATCTACATTGATGAAGTTGAAAAGCTAACAACTAAGGTACGTTCTATTACCTTCTACGTGCTCTTGTCTCAGTCCAATGATGTGTGTTTTTTCCAAAGAGATGTTTGTACTTTTAGTCGGCAGAATTGTTCTCAACTATGATATCTTTTGGTGTTCATTAACTCTTTTATTCCACAAATTTGGGATATCTTTTGTCAATCCTTCTGTCCTCTCTGATTTTGCTCTTTGTCCCTCTTTTTATCTAGCGCTTCTGAGTGTTTTAATGTCAACATATGTATTACAGGACTGCCGCAATACCATGTTCATTGTCTAGTTTTTTAAAAGAACAAATTTATAAAAAGGCCAATATTTTCCTTTAAATTATGAGTTGTGGAGGACTGTTTAAGAGGAGTGACAAAATCACTTGGGTGATCTATTTGTTTAACTAGAACAATGAAAATGGTCTTAAAGATTATAATAATAATGGGTACTAAAGAGAGTCAAGCACAATGATTGAGTGCCAAGTTACCTTCTCTATAACCAAAAATTAGTATTTTATACATGTATATTATATAATATATACATATAGCTTTTGATTCGCTCAATCATTTTTATCGCACCTGCTATATTATGGCAATGAACTTGCTAGCAATTAGGCATGCATTTGCTATAAAAGTATCTTTCTTTTGGTTGTATCATGCAGGTTGCTAAATTAATTGGCTTGTCACTTTGATTATGCAGGTTGCTAAATTTTCATGTGTAAACCTCACAACTGAGGGAGATCGGCATTGATGAAGTTAGAAGTTGAAAAGATAATGTTTAAGGTACTTTTATAGCTTTGTTCGTTTGTTTTCGTCATTAATGATAGCTATCATGAAGAAAACCTCTATGCCTTCATACTGTGTCATAGTTGGAAGATTTGTACTCAACAATGTTCTTGCTGCTATCTGACTAGTCTAAACATTATTTACAAATATTGCTTATGTAGTATGTCAAACATAGCAATTAGAAGGGTTCATTTCAAGAAAATATGAACCAAACAACTCTACCTAGAAAGTACAAAAAGACTAGAAGGGACAAAAATATATTAATGAAAAGCTGGACATGCAGACCAATTGTTATTAGTCTTTTCTTAAACCTAAGAAGACATTACACAACTCTTGAGATCAGCATACCCGAGTCTCTACTATTGTTCAATCTGTAATGTCAATGCATATCAAGAAAATTTCACTTCACCAAAAATTGATCGCAATATATAATAATAGGTTAAGTTAATTAGATAGAAATTATTCAAAATTAAAAGGATAAGAAAAATAAAAAAGCTAGCAGATTACTTTCTCTCAATCAATGTTGTTCAGTGTTGGTGGGAAAAAATGTATCATCTATAGGAAAACTTGACATATCTAATAAAGGAAAGCAAAAGGTGGAAAATAAGATATTACAAAGTCACCTTTAAAAGAAAGAAAATTCACCGAAGCTCCTCTCATGAATATCTTTTGTGGCCAAGCTTCCCTTTGCTAATGTTGAACTTCAATAAACATAATTAGATGATTCCTTTTATTTTCCCTTTGGTTGACAAACACAAATAGCGATCATTATTTCATATGATTTCACTTATATATGGTCATATTTGAACACATACAAAATAGTCATTACTCATAAAATAATCATTGTTTATTTCATAGAATATTAGAAACTGCAGCATACGCTTTGCGATATGCTCGAACACGTTCAGTGTGTATATTAGCAGATTTAACCTTAGCCTCACCTGCTGCGATGTCTATACCTGCAGCTTTCCTTATTCCAGTTTTAACACCTCTGGTGGACAAAAATAAAGGAGGTTACTTTCAAGTATGTAAATCTAGAAAACATAAGCTGTGAATAGACATGAAATCACCCCAGAGCTAAAGTGTCGATGAGCCTTTCAGTTTTGTGTAGCTAGCAGTGTTGGACGTTCTTCAACTAAGATGCGATAGTTGAAATGCATATAGGGGACTGTTTTTCTAGGACTTATAAATAATGCATTGTATGACATGTATGGCTTTTTGCTTCTTGTGGAGTGAGAAGGCTTACATTCTTACCATATTTCTTCTTTTTCAGTTGTGCTAATGTGGTGTGGACAGTTTGCAGCAGCCTTAAGCTATTTCTTGAGAAAGAAAATAGAAAAATACGACAGGAGGAATTTAAGCGATCTGAATTTTTCTGAATGTAAGCTTCCATGTAAAAAGCAATTTTGTTCATACCAATTGTTCTGGATATTTAATGATGTATAATTCTGATGACATTCTCTCATTTGTTGTTACTCATGTTAAAATTTTACAGTGAATGTCCTGCTGTCTTAGAAAGCACGCATCTTAATGGTGTTTGTTGATTCTCATAGTAGTATACATTTTAATGGTGTTCTCACATTTGTGTAAGCAAAATTCCATTTCTTTTGATATTTGCCATGATCTTGATAAAGCTGGCCCATTCTGTTGTAGCTTAAACCTGTTCTGGTGCACTCAATTCTGACACACATCCATGCACGTCCGCATTATAATATCGTTTATTTCATCATTCAAATTTTTCATTGTTAAGTACTTAAACCTGTCTAATTCTCGAGATCAGAGGCAAAATTGAGACAATTATGTCCAATGTGTGCTTCTATAACTAGTCATGCCCCAGATGAGTAATTATGCTCTGTTACAGTGATCAAGCTGTAGAGATAGAATTGGATGATGATTGGTTCGCCTACCCGTCCCGTCCTAGCCACATGGTCATCAAGGTGAGGAGCATATCCTCTTGTATCATATCTGCATGAATGAACATGGTTGTTGACATTCAACAATAAGTGCTACGTTTCTGTGGTTGCAGGGTATAACTTTGAAACTACAATCTGGTTAAAAGGTTGCACTGGTTGGTCCAAGTAGTTGTGGAAAGGTAAGACCATGTGTCATTGAAGTTCCATAGCATGCCCCTATGATTTACATACCTCCAGTTTCTGTTATCGTCAAAGAGAACTATAGATTCTTTGCTGCAAAATACAGTAGCAAATTTGATAGAAATATTTTATGATCCGGTCAAAGGGAAGATCTTGCTCTATGGGGTTCCTCTGGTTGAAATATCTCATAAGCACCTACATCATAAGGTAATACTGGAATTGAATACAGTGTTCTATTTTTCCCTTGGTAGATATCTGTATTTAAATTGTTTAGACTAGTATAGGCTCGTGCATACTCTAGTCATTTGTGTGTTTGTATTGGGTATTTAGGTTTTCAATCATTTTTGCCTCGCCTTTTAGATTAGGACTATGAACTTGCTAGCAATTGGGCATGTATTTGCTTTAAAGATATATTTCTTTTGGTTGTATCATGTGAGATTTCAAACTTCTCAGTGAAAGAACTTTTGGGTTTCAATTTCGATGTGCAGGTTGATATTCTTTAATGTGTAAACTGCACATCAAGGGACGATCTAAAATTGATGAAGTTGTAAAGATAACATTTAAGGCACTTTAAACATTGTTTGTTTTTCTTCATTATCGATAGTTAACTTGAAGAAAACCTCTATGCATAATATTAATTAATTTGATTACCATGTGATACTCATACTCGGTCTTTGCCCAGCAATGTGCTTTTTTATCTTTTATAATTTGTGCTCAACTATGTTCTTGCTGCTATTTGACTCATCGAAGTGTATTAAGTGATGTCTACTAAACGTAGAACAATTGGAAAGGGCCTATCAAGAAAACATGAACCACCCAAATCTACTTACAAAGAGTCTAGTAGCAAAATATTGATGTGTTAATGAGAATGTAGAAGCTTCAAACATATCATTATTAATCTCACCCTTGACCTATCACCTAAGAATACATTAAACAACTCTTTCGACAACCATAACTGAGTTTCTAGTATTGCCTGATTTATAACCCCAACGTACCTCCTGTAAACTTTCTATCTTCATCAAAACATGTTCGGCACATGTAGCCATAAGTTGTGTTGATGGAAACAGGAAAAAACACTTGCAGATTACTTTCTCCCGATCTATCAGCATTGACGGAATAAAATATAACTCTCCACGGGTAAACTTGACACATCTAATAAAATGAAGGTGGAAAATAAAATATTCTAAAGTCACCTTTACACGAATATTTAGCTACCAGGCGTACTGCCTAGTCGCACAGTTACAACGGAAGGTATAAGAATGCACTATAAGTTGTTCTCTGTCTTTATCGGACAAACTACTCTCTCCATCTTCAAGTTGTGATAGACATGGCCGTTTCTTGTTACATTGCTTACTAACTGTGTGTCATTGGAGATATCTGGGAGCAAAAAGCGTTTGCCAAAGTTAAATGTTGCCAAAACTCTTCGAGGAGTTGTGCAACGGGCGCACGATACAAAATTATCAGGTAATATACACTAGAAATGCATTTCATTGCCAATTCTGGCTTCTCGTCTTTGTTTATTTCCATTTTATCTAAGGATCAATTCTATAGATGGAATTCGTCTACCAATGTAAACTCGAATACTGACATGAACCAACACGAACACAGCGATTAGTCTGCTTGTTTACCTTGCCTTTCTTAAAAAATGAGAGAGATTAGTCGGACTGTTGCTCCATTCACCCCAAATCTAAAAAAATATTGCACGTCTCTAAATTTTCCAAAAATGGACAATACATGACAAACCAATACACTTTGTCTCTTAACTCTCTCAGACATACGTGCACTGGTATAATAGTATAACTATTGCTGTAGTTACTCTCTCTTTCTCTCGCACACACATGCAAACATATATATTTTTGATAAGTGGTATAACTATTTGAATATTGCAATATCGGATTTCATTTCGCAGTTCAGTTTTCAATGTGTACTTTTGGTGGCACTGAAGTTGTTCATTTTGTCATATTTGGGAGGTAACTTGCCCAAGGATCGTGGAGAAGTTCATATCATTATGGAACATTCCGAGTTGTATGAACCTAAAATTTCAAGCTATCACTGCTTCATCATAGACATGTTGGAAGTAGATGAGTTCTTCTTATATACGTTTAGTAGTAAGATGAAAGTTCAATATTCAGTACCAAAGTGATGAAATTGTTTTATTTGTTTATTATGTCTGGCAGGAAATGATATGCCTCTTCTACCTGTGGCCAAATTGCTATTCAGTCATGTCTGGGATGTCTTAAGGGATACTCCTAGTTTTCAGTCCGAGTATAGAACTATTCTCCGGCATCTTTTGGATGTGAGATCTTACCGTTTTCACATGAGGAAACGGGTTTATTGTTGTAAGTAACCAAGAATCCTTTTTTGGTTCAGCAAAAAGGTGCCTCTAATTTAACTTTATATTCACATCTTTACTATTGTTTTTGTGTCGATCTGCAAGATTTGGTGCTTCTATACATGGAAAAGGTGGAAACAAGTCTTAAAGAAAAAAAGCGATGGCCAAATAAATCCAAGAGAGGAGGTCCTTCGCTGCATCCTGACACTTCATTCTCTCCTTGAAACCCCCCCTGGAGATTTTCCTGATAGCCTTCAAGAGGATATTATTAAGGGTTTTATTGGAATTTTCTCTTATGTAAGGTAGGTAGATGTTCAAGTCCTCATGCCTTTTGTTCTTTCCCTTTTTGTGTTAATCATTTCACATTCCAGTAATCTCCTTACTGTTGTTGTTTAGGGATGAAGGAAAGATTTCACGCAAGCTAATCGAGTGCACTAACATATATTTGTTGAAGGATGGCCCAAATTTGGGTTCTAAATCCCTGGAAATCCATGATGCTCTGCAGAATTTTGTCTTCCGATGTTGGATGACAACTCGTGATCGTGGGTTAAAGGTGTAGCATTTTACGAGACGCTGTACTTCATGCCTATACCTATACAGCGGACATGAGTTCTTACGACCATCTTTTCTTTTATAGGATTCACTTGTTTTATATTCAAGACTACAACTAAATTTGATGAGAGATCTTACTGATGGGAGCTCTTTGTTAGAACAACTTCAAGATGTACTAGGGAAAGAATTAGATCAAATGAGCAGTGGCACCATCAATTTACCCTGGTTAACCGTTCCATATGAAATGTAGCTGTTCCAAGCTGCTCGTAAATAAAGCTCAACTTGAGCTTGTCTATATGTTTTGGTGTCATGGACAAACGACAAACATGCCAAGCTCGGGTTTTCAGATATTCATGGACAAGAATTTTTCTTTTCTTTTTTCTTCCCTTAAGTGCTCTATGCAAAATTTTTTGTTGGACACTTATAGTTTCACACAAAGTCATCTCAGTCCTTGTTAAATAGTATTAGTTAGAAACCATCATCAAAGATATACTCTTTTAGTTGATTGAATAGATGGTTTATCTAGATTAACTGCTAGGAGTCGTGTTCTCCGTGGGATTCGACCAGAGGACTTTAAGTACCGAGCTATATTTGTCGCGACCGCTTAGTCCCTTTTATAGAGCGTAGTTGGGTGTGATCAAATTTTTGGCACCGTTGCCGGGGAACACGGTGTATTTCTAGCTTGCTAGGATAGTTGAGTTGTTAGTTCAGTTAACTTCGATTATGTACATATTTATTTAGTTTATATAATTAAAAAATATATATGGCATCAGGAAAAGATATGTGGCTACGTGATAATTATTATGGTTGTGCTAATACGTCTTATAAGCTCCATAATCTTGTCTTAGCACTCCTCTGATGGTCTTCTATTCCATTGCCCCGTCTCTAGCTTTCCCTTCAAATCTTCGATCATCCTTGACTTTGAGACCTTCTCAATAGCGCTAAATTGTGAATCAAAAGCTAGAGCGCACTTCATCTTCAGCTCTCAAGTTTTTTCTTTTTCTTCCTTTTGATTTATTTCCATTTGTAATCTGTTTCTGCAAATCCTCCAAACTATGTTGCTATTATTCTGTCTGAACTTCCAACCAATGAACCTAAAAACTCACCAACCCGTTATGATCATTTGTTTCTCTCCTTTATTTATTTTGGATGTCTGATTTTTGTTCAACGTTTCTTATAATTTGAGCATGAAGAATGATCTCCTTTGCTTTGATATCATGATGCACTCTGATTCTAAAATGCCTCATAGATGACTTCTATTTGGTTTATGAGCTCAGGATAAAAAAGCTCAAGCTTGAGCTTGTCTTCAGTTGGGTTTGAAAGGCATCTTGGATTCAAATGATAATTGAGCAAACTTTGAATACCTGTGTCGGCTTTGTTCATTTACATTGTGTCAAATTGCCATATTTAGATTTATAAATATCCAGATCTTGATTTTTCTCTAGTTCTCTTAATGACGCCTGCCTCTGTACAGGAAAGACACAACCAGGGATGACAGATGTGGAAGCTTGACAAGCTCTCAATGTGGTCTTATGGAGCTTGCAGCACTTGTCTTTTGTTGGGTAGTTGTTTGTTAACTTGTTTTTGTTTCAATATTCTGATAAGATGACAATGCTCTCTGTGAACTTTTAATTATCCCTTCAATCTTATTTCCTATGAAATTGAGTCGGATATCTCTTGGTACTTTTACAGTTTTTGGTATTATCATAGAATTTTGGAAGGTTTATACTTCTATGTCAGATTCTTCGCTGTGGATCCAATGCTCGGATTTTTGTCTCCTTAGACGGCAGTCTTTATAATTGTTTTTTCTTAACAACTGTATGCAACTAGAAGTAAAAAGGATGTACTAACTTTGTGGTTATGATTATTAGGCATGTGTTAACACACCTATAGCATCATCATCTGAGAAACGAATTAGATGGGAGCATGTTACTGTCCAGATAAGGGAGAGGCTCTCGAGGGGAAAGTGGCCGTGGTACGTTTCCCTGTGTGATGTTCCTAGTCTTTGCCTCTTATAGCTATCTATATAGTGACAAAAATCGCTGCGACAACTTTGTAAGTGTAGTATTTGGGAGGAGAGATTCCTATAGTTGATGCATGAGATTTATGGTCTATTAATTATTTAATAATCAAAATAGAATGTCGATTCGTTGTTCAATGATTCATTATATTTGTTACTGAAGAGCTTTAATGAGACAAGTTTGTTAGCAACAGTCACCTTCTGTGTTTTTCCTCCTCAATTCTTAGTTTTATTGTTTATGTGCATTTCTATTTGCGTCTACACATTTTCTGACATCTATCCCACTATTTATTCATGATATTTTTTGGGAAAGCCTCTTGAAACTCGAATACTCCATAAGGTTCATCATTTTTGGTTGTGATCTATGCCATTTTCTCGTCTCACGTTGAGGTGGCTGATAGAGAGAATAGAAGTACAACTGTTGAAAGAATATTCACATCGATAAGGGGAAGGAAGATTTTTTTTTTATGTCCTTGTTTTTTGTGTAAACTATTGAGCACTTCCCAAAGAACTTACATGTCTGATAGCATCTATTTTAAAGCTCATTGATACTCGAATTGCTATAAATACATGTGCAATTGGTTGGTAGCATCATCAATTGGTTTGTGGGAGTTATTCTTTATTGCTGCAGTTCATTTAGGTGGTTTGGTCTTGGTTTTGATGGTGTAGAAGCAGAGGAGTGTTTGTAGAAAGTCTCTGTTGCTGCAAGGTGGTTTTCAGGCTGTTTCTTGGTAGTTGTAGGTGTTGTAGAGCCATTTGAGTAGGGGCAGATGTATGTGAAGGTAGAGGGGTGTTCAGGGGTTTGTTTTTTAATTCAGGGTAGTTCCAGGGAGGAGGCTATAGTATCCTAGTTGTTTCAGGGTTTTTTTTTTTTTTGTAGGATGTTCTTAATGTTGCAAGAGTTTGTTTGCAAGCTGGTAGGGTAATGTATTTGGTCTGATGGTGTTGGAGTAATATGAAAAGGGTTGCAAGTAGTTTAATTCCTGAGAATCTGTTGAGGTAAGATTGGTTATTGCAGGGCTGGTTTTGGTAGGTGATAGGGTTGGTTTCAGCTGTGAGTTGGTTAGAGTTGTTCTTGGAGGTCTGAAGGTTGGTTATAGGGTAGTTTAAGGTTGCAGGTTCATAGCAGTGTTTTGGTGAGTCTTGGGCGATGATGTGTAATAGCCAAATATGAAGGCCTGTTCTTGTTCGCTGTTTTATGCAGTGTATACTTATCTTTGTTATGTAGTTGAGGATCAATGTTACGGCCAGTTTATTCTTAATGGTTTTTCCTACACCAGTTGCAAGCACTTTTATCTTGCTCCTTAGGTCTCTACTTTCTCAAACGAGTAAGCGAGTATATTGTTTTAGTTGGACATGTTTTATAAAGTGTTGGATTCTGCAGGAATTGACAAATATAGGTTCCTCATTGGATAAAGTTGTTTCAGATGTATTATGCAGCATTGAGCACACCATGATTTAAAAGCCTCATGTGCTTCTGTATGCACGATTCTTAATGAAATCTTAAGAGTTTTCTGGACGTACTGTGTCCCATTGTAAACATCTTATCAGGTGGAAGACATACATATACAGGTTTTAATATTTTTATGAAGTGATTAATTATTAACTTGTGTCAGAATCGAAGGGCGTAAGTGAAGTAAAAACTTGATACATGACTTCCACATGAATAAACAAGTTGATGGACATAATGGTCACTGATTGTGTATGACTGTAGGCTCTAGAGCCAGCAAGTACTTTGGAGATGTATGCTTGCATTATATACTCCCAAGAAGTTTACAGTTGTTTGTAGTTTACCACTTAATCTGTGAATCGTTTATCTGAGTTGGAAAGGGTTCTATATTTTGCTTATTTCTTTTTTGCGTCAGGAATTATCAAACTCCAGGATTCACGCAAGATCCTTGAAATTGGCGTCTTCGAAATATCAAGACCTGCCTGCGGGATATAGGCCTGTCCGTATCAAATGGAAAGATCTGGACAAGTGCAATGTTTGCCATATGGACGAGGTTAGAAGCTGCTTTCATTTCTTATGCACGTTCTACTTTCAGTTAATGAGATTTTCTGAGACGTATCTTATGCTCATTTTGGGTTGTTGTATGTCAAGTAGTGAACTTGCTTCTTGATGATCTATATCTTTTTGACTTGATCTAATTGATTAGTAACTGCAGAATAGTTCTCACATCATGCTGATCTACATTCTCTCTCTCTTTTTTTTTTTCCACAGGAGTATGAGAACAATTTGTTTTTGCAGTGTGACAAATGCCGAATGATGGTGAGTATACTCACCTGTCTCTCCCTCCTTTTCCTGGATAAAGTATAGTAGAATGTTTTCCCTTTTTATCTTAAAATAAAATTAGACTCGAGTGTTTTTGACTCGCTATTTTTCTTGTCCACACTTCTACTGTGCAGGAGGTGATAGCTTTCAGTTTTCAGTTAACTCTGCATAGTGTTTTCTTTCGATTTGTTATTGATCAAAACAACTATTTTATCATGTCAAACAATACTGAGCACTTTTTGATGCTTCCGTTTTGTATTAAGTGGAAATTAGGTGCGAACA
This sequence comes from Petunia x hybrida, assembly GCA_037355625.1. Taxonomy (NCBI): domain Eukaryota; kingdom Viridiplantae; phylum Streptophyta; class Magnoliopsida; order Solanales; family Solanaceae; genus Petunia; species Petunia x hybrida. The sequence goes on along the minus strand of JBBBVM010000764.1, from coordinate 10,319 downwards.
TTCTAGACATCAACTGTATTTTTTTCCCTCTGAATATTGGTTAACAGATTGTATTGCCCTTTTGGTATGTGGGTACTTGGCGGTCACAAAAGTTATTTGGCGGGGTGGTCTACGACTCTACATAAACCTATCTAGCATTTGATTTGACTCTGTTCTTCCTCTTTCACTTTTGATATCTGGATACAGTTTGTGGTCTTATTTGGGCTTGAATACTTGATTCCATTTCTCAGTTTAAAATTCTCTGCTGGTGATGATGTGTTCAGGTGCACGCTAGATGCTATGGGGAGCGGGAGCCTGTGGATGGAGTACTTTGGTTATGCAATTTGTGTCGTCCAGGGGCTCCGGTAGTCCCTCCCCCGTGTTGCCTGTGCCCTGTTACCGGTACTTTTGTGCTTACATTTTTTCACTTCATATGCCCAGCTCTTTTCCTGCTCGGCTGTCTTACTTCTAAATATTATATAGGCGGTGCTATGAAGCCTACAACTTATGGACGTTGGGCTCATCCTGCTTGTGCCATTTGGATACCAGGTTATCATTATTATATATCCTTTTTCATTTTGTCACATTACCATCTTTTACATGATTTTCGTTTGTGTGGATTACAGGTTGAGTTTTGAAGGACTTGAGCCCAAGATATTTATTGGACTACAATGTAAGGTGTGAATTGATCAAATTTTAAATAATTATAATGTACTGTGTACCTTTGGTTTAATTAGTTTAAGAGCCTAATTGGAAAGTCTATTTCGGTTGGTGTATTGGCCATTAGATGCTGATTGGTACCCTGGACGCATAATTGGTTACATCTGTGAGACTGGACGGCATCAGGTAATTGACTGTCTGGGTCCTTTTATACAAATTATGTTGGATCCTTTGTCAGATGAGTGTATGAAACAAGTATGTGGTCCAATGCAGGTAAAATATGTAGATGGGGATGAAGAGCATTTGATTTTATCAAATGAAAGGGTTAAGTTTTCTGTTTCACTTGAGGAGATGAATCGTCTTAAGTTGAGATCCAGTGTTTCGAGTCCTGAAACTGATGGAATTGATGTAGATGAGATGGTTGTATTGGCTGCTAGTTTGGACGATTGTGAAGCTCTCGAGCCTGGGGATATTATATGGGCAAAGCTGACTGGTAATTATGGCTTTATTTGCTATTTCTAAATATTGCTCAGCTTTTGATAAATTTTGTTCTGGTTTGCAACTTTATCACATCCTTGCTTGGTTACACGCAGTTACTAAGCAGCTAAGGAGAAGCTCCTCAAGAAATATAATAGATAACACTATTTTAGCAACTAAATTATCCATGTTTGTTTACTTCTTGGGACAAATGTGAAATCGAAATCTCTCAAACATAGCAGATATATGGTTTTTCATTGGTTAGCTTGGCCAATGCAGTTCATGCCATGTGGCCAGCCATTGTTCTAGATGAATCTCTTGCTGGTGCGTGCAAAGGTCTGAACAAAGTTTCAGGGGAAAAATCAGTTCTTGTGCAGTTTTTTGGCACACATGATTTTGCTAGGTGTGTCATCCGGAAGTTTATTTTGAACTTAAGTTGGAGGTTTATTTACTATTTAAGCAGTAATATGCTCAGTTAACTTGTGGGCTAATGGACTTTGTTATTGGATTTCAGGGTCAAATTAAAGCAAGTTATCTCTTTTCTTAGAGGGCTTCTTTCTTCCTTTCACCTCAAGTGCAAAAAACCAAAATTCGTTCGAGGTTTGGAGGAAGCTAAAATGTGAGCTTTGTTGATCTGTGTTAATTGTCTGTCATTTCTTTGTTAAGTCACCGAGACTAAATGATTTGAATGCCCTATTTTGGTAATTGGTAGTTTTCCATCTGTTTGGTCTTGCTAGATCTTGTTGTTCTTCCCATTTTGTGCGAAAAAGTAGTAGAAATTATTTCCTCAAGATTTATACAATATACTGTATACCTTTCCTGTGAAAGCTTTGACAATTATAGACATGATTCCTGTAGTATAATCTTATGCATTTTCTAATCGTTCTTTGTCACATGCATTGAACTTTATGGCCCCACCCATCAAGGTGTCTCATTGTTACTGTTAGAAAAGTCTAAGTTGTATATAAGTAGGATAGTCATTCCTATCCCACATTGGGAAAGGGTTTGTAGTTATGCCTGTATAGTAGTTATAAATAGGACTCATTGTAAACACTCTTTAGAATAATATCAATAATATTTTCTCAATATCTCTCACATGGTATCAGAGCAATAGTGAGAAAAAAAAAAAAAAAAAAAAAAAGCTGTCACTGTGCAATTTCCGGTTGCAGCTAGGGCTGCCAACGTCAGACTCACTTTCCAGTGGTGTTGTGCGAAATCCAACACCACCACCAGGTCCGGCACTCTTTTCCGACCAAACCCCAGTCAAACCCGCCGGAATCCGGCATCCCACGCGCCCTCACGCGCCGGAAACAGTAAAGTCTCCGGCGACGCGTCTGCTTCACGCGCCGGCGCGTGCTTGTTTTTCCGGCAACTTTTTCAGTCAGATTTTTACACTGTGAGGGTCGTCGAGCTATTCCGAGACTACCCAGTCTATTTTCTGAATTTTCCGGCTGTCAGAATTAGGGTTCCGGCATTCCAGTCCTATTTTCCGGCGAATCTGCTGCAAATTTGTTACAGTTTCAGATTGGAGTGAAGTTTCTGCTCTCCCACTTCTTTTTGGCAAAAGTTTTGAGTCAATTTTATTGGTTTCAAAGTTTCAATCCAACAATGTCTCTAGGATTTGATGCTTTTGGTTCCAAAAACTCTGGAGTTGGAAATTCTAGTCTTCTGATTACTTCTGAACCACTTCTTGGAAGTTCAAATTATTTAGCTTGGGCTTCGTCTGTTGATTTATGGTGCAAAGGTCAGGGTGTTCAAGATCACTTAACCAAGAAAGCTAGTGACGGTGATGATAAGGCTAAGGCACAATGGGATAAGGTTGATGCTCAGTTGTGCAGTCTTTTATGGCGATCTATTGATCCTAAGTTAATGCCTCTATTTCGTCCATTCCAGACATGTTATTCGGTTTGGGAAAAGGCTCGCACCCTGTATACTAATGACATATCTCGTTTCTATGATATGATCTCTCGGATGACTAATTTGAAGAAAGAAGAACTGGATATGTCAACTTATTTAGGACAGGTACAAGCAGTCATGGAAGAATTTGATACGCTGATGCCGGTCTCTGCTAGTGTAGTCAAACAACAGGAGCAGCGACAGAAGATGTTTCTAGTTCTTACACTTGCTGGCCTTCCAACTGGCCTTGATTCAGTGCGTGACCAGATTTTGGCTAGTCCTACGGTCCCTACCGTAGATGATCTATTCTCTCGTTTACTTCGACTTGCTGCTCCTCCTAGTCACACAATGGTTCCATCTCGGACATCTAATAATATGGGAAATCGCGGTGGAGGTTCTACTGGGAATCGAGGTGGAGGTCGTTCGGGGAGAGTTCGACCCAAGTGCAGTTACTGTGGCAGAATTGGACACGTTCGTGAGTCATGCTATACTTTACGTGATGATACTTTACGCGACCAGAATGCTCATGTTGCTCAGGCTGATAGTAATCAGGGTGTTAAGTTATCTGAGGAGGAATATAATGAATTTCTTCAGTATCAAGCAAGTAAGCAGACATCATCTCAAATAGCTTCTGTTGCTCAAACGGGTAATCAGGTTGCTTGTGTCTCACAGTCTAGTACTCTCGGACCATGGGTTATTGACTCAGGTGCTTCTGACCATATTTCTGGTAATAAATTTATTTTATCTAACATTGTTTATTCCCAGTCCCTTCCCACTGTCACCTTAGCAAATGGTTCACAAGCAAAAGCCCTAGGAGTTGGACAAGCTAGTCCCTTATCCTCTTTAACTCTAAATTCTGTTCTTTATGTCCCTGGTTGTCCCTTTAATCTTCTATCTGTCAGTCGTTTGTCTCGTACCCTTAATTGTTCTATAACATTTTTTAATGATGTTGTTGTTATACAGGACCGCAGTACGGGACGGATGATTGGCGCAGGGCGTGAGTCACAAGGCCTCTATTATCTTACCTCTCCTAACTCCTCTACAGCGTGTCCAGTAACAGATCCTCCCGAATTACTTCACAGTCGTTTGGGACATCCCAGTTTATTCAAGCTTCAGAAGATGGTGCCTAGTCTATCTAGTTTGTCCACATTAGATTGTGAGTCGTGTCAACTAGGAAAGCATACTCGCTCTACTTTTTTGCGTCGTACTGAGAGTCGTGCAGAGTCTATTTTTTCTTTAGTCCATTCTGATATTTGGGGTCCTAGTAGAGTCAGTTCAACATTGGGTTTTCGCTACTTTGTTAGTTTCATAGATGATTTTTCAAGATGTACTTGGATTTTTTTAATGAAAGATCGTTCAGAATTGTTTTCTATATTCCAAAACTTTTGTGCTGAAATAAAAAATCAATTTGGTGTCTCTATTCGCACTTTTCGTAGTGACAATGCTTTAGAATACTTATCCTCTCAGTTTAAGCAGTTTATGACTTCTCAGGGCATTGTTCATCAAACCTCTTGTCCATATACTCCTCAGCAAAATGGAGTGGCAGAGAGGAAGAATAGGCATCTCATTGAGACTGCTCGTACTCTTCTCATTCAGTCTCATGTTCCACTACGTTTTTGGGGCGATGCAGTTCTCACATCTTGTTATTTGATTAATCGGATGCCCTCGTCTTCCATCCAGAATCAGGTCCCACACTCTGTATTGTTTCCTGAGTCACCTTTGTACTCTCTTCCCCCACGTGTGTTTGGGAGCACATGTTTTGTTCATAACTTTGCCCCCGGGAAAGATAAATTAGCTCCCCGTGCTCTTAAGTGTGTCTTCCTTGGTTATTCTCGAGTTCAAAAGGGATATCGTTGCTACTCACCAGATCTTCGTCGATATCTTATGTCAGCAGATGTTACCTTTTTTGAGAGTCGACCTTACTTTGCACCTTCTTCTGACCATTCCAATATCTCTGAAGTCTTGCCTGTGTCGACTTTTGAGGAGTCCACCATAGCTCCTCCTACTCTAGTTCCTCCTAGAGTTGCTCCTCCTGCAGTTGCCCCTCCTGTTCCTACTGAAGTTCCATCTACGGTAGTTGCCCCTCCTACCGTTTCTCCTTCTACAGTTACTACTACTGCTCCAGAGCCACCACTTCTGACTTATCATCGTCGTCCACGTCCAGCATCAGGCCCAGATGATTCACGTCCTGCAACAGACTCTTCACCCACTGCGGACCTGTCTCCTCTTAGTTTACCAATTGCACTTCGAAAAGGTACGAGATCCACCGCGAATTCTAACCCTCATTATGTAGGCTTGAGCTATCATCGTCTGTCATCACATCATCAGGCCTTTGTGTCGTCTTTGTCAACTATTTCTTTACCTAAGTCTACAGGTGAAGCACTCTCTCATCCTGGATGGCGACAGGCTATGATTGATGAGATGTCTGCTCTACGCGCTAGTGGTACTTGGGAGCTTGTTCCTCTTCCTCCAGGTAAATCTACTGTTGGTTGTCGATGGGTTTATGCAGTCAAAGTGGGTCCCGACGGCCAAATTGATCGACTTAAGGCCCGTCTGGTTGCAAAAGGTTATACTCAGATATTTGGGCTTGATTACAGTGACACTTTCTCTCCGGTTGCTAAAATTGCATCAGTCCGTCTTTTTCTATCCATGGCGGCTGTCCGTCATTGGCCTCTCTATCAGCTGGATATTAAGAATGCTTTTCTCCATGGTGATCTTAAGGAAGAGGTTTATATGGAGCAACCACCTGGTTTTGTTGCTCAGGGGGAGTCTCGTGGTCTTGTATGTCGATTGCGTCGGTCACTCTATGGTTTAAAGCAGTCTCCTCGGGCCTGGTTTGGTAAGTTTAGTACAGTTGTTCAGAAGTTTGGCATGACTCGTAGTAAAGCTGATTACTCTGTCTTTTATCGGCATTCTGCTCCAAATCTATGCATTTATTTAGTGGTCTATGTTGATGATATTGTTATCACCGGCAGTGATCATAATGGTATCACTAGATTGAAGCAGCATCTCTTTAGGCACTTCCAGACTAAGGATCTAGGCAGGTTGCGGTACTTTCTGGGTATTGAGGTTGCTCAGTCTAAGTCAGGTATTGTTATATCACAAAGGAAGTATGCCTTAGACATTCTTGAAGAGACAGGAATGAAAGGTTGTAGGCCGGTTGATACTCCTATGGATCCTAATGCTAAGCTTATGCCAGGACAGGGGGAGCCTCTTAGTGATCCTGCGAGATACAGGCGGTTGGTTGGTAAGTTAAACTACCTCACGGTGACTCGACCTGACATTTCTTTTCCTGTGAGTGTGGTAAGTCAATTTATGGACTCTCCGTGTAATAGTCACTGGGATGCAGTTATTCGCATTCTTCGGTATATTAAATCATCTCCTGGCAAAGGGTTGCTCTTCGAGGATCGAGGCCATGAACGAATTGTTGGATATACAGATGCTGATTGGGCAGGGTGTCCCTATGATAGACGTTCTACGTCTGGTTATTGTGTTCTTGTAGGAGGTAATTTGGTGTCCTGGAAAAGCAAGAAACAAAATGTGGTTGCCCGATCTAGTGCAGAAGCAGAATACCGTGCAATGGCTGTAGCTACTTGCGAACTAATTTGGATCAAGCAGTTGCTCAGAGAGTTGAGGTTTGGAGAATTCAATCATATGGAACTTGTGTGTGATAATCAAGCTGCTCTTCATATTGCGTCGAATCCAGTGTTCCATGAGAGGACTAAGCACATTGAGATTGACTGTCACTTTGTTAGAGAGAAGATACTTTCGGGGGATATTGTTACAAAATTTGTGAAGTCATATGATCAGCTTGCAGATATTTTCACTAAGTCCCTTACTGGTCCACGTATTGGTTATATTTGTAACAAGCTCGGTACATATAACTTGTATGCACCAGCTTGAGGGGGAGTGTTAGAAAAGTCTAAGTTGTATATAAGTAGGATAGTCATTCCTATCCCACATTGGGAAAGGGTTTGTAGTTATGCCTGTATAGTAGTTATAAATAGGACTCATTGTAAACACTCTTTAGAATAATATCAATAATATTTTCTCAATATCTCTCACAGTTACCTGGACACTCTTAATTTTCTAATAAAGTGAAGCCAAATGATTTAATATGTGTCTCGGTAAAATTATTATGTGTTAGCTATAGGCTTTGGGTCTTAGTTCAATTTTTATCTCAACTTAACATGGCAACCTACAATTACCGGTTTCAAGATGCATGTGTTATATAGTTACTGGACTTCCAGCCAAACATTGTGATCCGTATGTGTTGTTCATGGAAGAACATACCTGAATAACATCTACATTTTCCGGCCTAGCATTCTGATTCTAAAATAATGGAAGAAAAAGGATGGCCAGCCCAACTTCATACATTTTCAACTGTTCCCAAAAGTCACCATGATAGTTTACGGAAACCATCCCCAGATTCACTGAGCTGGCAGCAGGCTGTAGGGTGACTTATTGGTATGCCAATTTCTTGCAGTCGACAAATTTGGCCTTTTAGGTTCTGCTTGGTTCTTCAACTTTCAACTCTTGCTTTGTTGATAAACCAGGTTGTGCAACTGCTTGCACCTTACCATTGACCTCACAAGTACCCCTTCCCAGCCAAGAGCTTTGGCCTAGTGTTAAACGCTCAGGTTGTGATGTGTGGAGCAGGCACATGTCACATGTTTAAGTCTTGCCATAGACAAAGCGTTAGTTTTTACGAGAAGGGTGTAGATTCTCTACCTTTTGGTATACCTTGTGTATATGGGAGCTTTTCCCAATATCAATATAATTGTTTACCTTATCAAAAAAAGAGAAGGGTAGCCCATTATCCACAGAGTTTAGAACCGTGCACCACTGACCTCCGGGGATTTCTCTATCATTAAAAATAAAGCAATTACTCCTTCCCAATAATGTTAATTTTAATCAGCACCCTGAGAAGAAAATTCTTTCTTATTGTTCCTTAACCACATTGTTATCCTTTTCCATCTCCTTAAGTTCTACTACACTTAACAGATAAGTAGAGAGGTTACAACCCATCCGGGCCTAAAAACTACTGTAGTATAATTTTCCTCAGTCTATGGAGTTCGAAGGTTCCTCTTGTCCTTCATGAAACATGCTGACTTATAAATCAGAAGTCTGGTTGTAAATTTGGAGTTCAGAAATCTGTTGTCTTTTTATTTCTTCCGAGTACTTAGAAGTTTCATTTTACCTATATATATGGTGATGCTGCTTTTATTTGGGGCGTTTGTATTTGGGTATGCTGTTCCCATTATTAGCTCGGTTGCTAGGTTTGTGCTGAACTGCTGATTTCATGTTTCTAACATTCTTGATCAGGTATCTTAGTGAACAGAAGCTCTCAAAGAGGATGCTGCGGTTACAGAATCGTATCAACACTGAGAACAATACTGAAAGCGAAGAAGATAAAGGCAGTTCTGACTCAGAGGATGACGGGTTGAGGAGAAAGCTTGAGGACATCAGAAGTTGCCCATTTGAATTGGGGGACTTGCAAATTGTTAGCCTTGGTATTTTTTCAGATCTTAGCTGCTTTCTGATTAGATAGCAAAAGAATGCAATAATATCCTGTTGTATGAATGTGTTTTATATGTTTGAGGTTTATATTCTTCCAGATGTATTGGAAAACCTTTACCATTCTCCACCCTCTTTACCCTTTTTCACATCATGAGATTTTTACCTCCAATCAAATAATCTGCAGTTGCTTCAATATGATTTTACTGATTCAGCATATTGCAGTCCCAACTGGTGATCGCTTGATTGGTTCTGATTCTACGGATTATAAGTTAATCAGTCATTCAACCCTATGAAAGCCAACTCTTAACGTATTATGTGCCAAACTCTAGTCTTGATTATTTTTTCTATTTGGTTGAGTAACATTCCCTATTCTCATGGTTTTAGTTGATGTTCTCTCTTAACTTAATGAATTTTGTATGTATATCAATCTCTGATGTGCAATTGTCCTGTACAGGAAAAATAGTAGAAGATTCAGAGCTCTTTCGAGATGAGAAATTCATTTGGCCAGAAGGTTATACTGCTGTGAGGAAGTTCCCTTCGGTATCAGGTAGCTGTTCATATTACCTCTCAGCAACAGTTCTGCTGCCTTGGTTTGAATTAAGTGGTATAAAATTAATCCATTTCTTCTACTCCCCAATTGGGCCAGATCCCGGTATACGTGTCTCATATAAAATGGAGGTACTGAGAGATCCTGAATTCAGGACACGGCCTTTATTTAGAGTTACATCAGATAATGGAGAACAGGTATTCTGCAATTCAATGGTGTCAAATAGTTAATTTTTTCCTTAACTAATTGATGCACTCCACTTGATTGCTATTTTTTTTTTGTTTGGATGAAGAAAAGTAGCGATCCACTTGTATGCTGTTTTCTCCATTGATTCTGCAATTCAGTTTTTGAATTACTGTCATCAGGTTCTAGGTATATCTGAGTTCCATAGACAATTTCTTTGAAGTTTTTTCCAATTTACCTATCACACTGGCCAGTGCTTGTGCATAAAGAATGTGGGAATGATTGATGATGTACTCTTGATGAATACTTCATTTCCTGCTTTTGATAAATAATGTCGTTTACCGCGGTAAGATAAAGGTGTAGAATTTTATAGCTTCCATTACTTGGTATCAGTCTCATAAGCAAGGACTTATAAATGGGATGGACAAGGCTTTTGAAAATTAAGGTCTCAAGTATATGAAAATAGGGAAAACGATGAGACCTAATGCCTCTGAGGAATTTGGATTCGCATATATACGCGTGAATCACTGTTTGACTTATCTATTCCTTGTCTGCCAACTATGAACAAGTCATTCTTGCAAAACATCCTAGGCTATTTTGATTAAATCTTGTGGCATGTCTCTTTGGCTATCTCTTAGAGGTGCAAAGTGCCATAGCAGATCCCTACACGCAAGCTCAAGCTTGAGTTTTCATAGACCACTACCATCTAAATTATCGAGGTCCTTACCTTTCAATCAATATCTATAAAACAAAGTAAGCAATTATTTTTTGTGTTGTTCCACTATATCAATATAAGGTGTTAGAGATTTCAATGGAGATAATCAATTTGGTATCTTTGTTTTGTCACCGTCTTAAGCTGGTGGCTCATGAAGTGTTGAACCTCTGATGATTCATCGACACTGTTGCCCGTCCATTTGAGGCTTGGCTCGGATGTGTTCTTCTCTTTATCCTTAAAGGTTAATTTTATGTGTTAGTGTCTAGCTCATCAAAAGAAAAACTTTGGTCTCCAGGTTGTTACTCTCTCTCTCTCTCTCTCTCTCTCTCTCTCTCTCTCTCT
>JBBBVM010000763.1:0-147912 GCA_037355625.1 Petunia x hybrida | reverse complement strand
GCTTGGCAGATTGTAAAAAATTCTGTCCGCGTTGAGGCTGCGCCGCGGAACAAAACGCGGTAGGCCAAGATTTGAATTTCTGTCGGGTCAACGGGTTTTGACCCGAAATTCCTTAACCCCCAACCCTTTAAACCCCGATTCCTAACATCTTTTCTTCCTTATTTTCACTACAAACACTCTCTACACACACACTAATTCACTTGCAACAATTGGAATCATCCCAAATCTTGTGCAATCACTTCTAACACCTTCAAGTAAGTACATTACTACTCTTCCTTCTCAATAACATGTAAGTTGTATTCATTATTGCTCATGGGTGATTCTCTTAGCTAGTTACAAGCTTTTTTATAAAAATTCAATCTTGATATGCTTAATTGTCTATGATGCTTAGTATAGAACTTGTGACTTGTAAAAAGAGATCTCCCAACAATTTGGGAGGGTTGGCACATCACAAAATCCATTAAAATTGCTAGTTCAAAGTTGTGCACACTAGGTGTTTGTGAAAAAGCCTCAAAGATGAAATATCAATGACATTTGTGAATTCTTGAGTAGCAATGCATTCCTTAGGCTTACTATGAACATTAGGTGTTTCATACACACTAGAATTGATCATGATGCACCCACACTAGCTTGATTTTAAAAATTCAAAACGTGGCATATTTTGCCCAAGGCTAGTTTTGTTCAAGTGTGGGGTTGCTCGTGCCATTGAATTGAGTGATTGACACATTGAGTGTGTGATAAGTGTGGGGTGGTACCCTTGAGCTTGAATTGTATTTTTGGTACTTAGCTATATATCTCACATTGATCTTGTGTTTGTGTAGGTACCATGGTCGCTACCCAGCATAAAGCTAGTTCCTCATCCACTGCGGGTCCGAGGAGAGCATCAACTCAAGCCGGGCCTTCTTCCACGACTCAAAAGGGCAAGGCACCGGCCAAGCCCAAGGCAAAAGCAAAAGTAAAGGCAAAGGCTAAGATTCCAAAGAACGCGGTGCCGATACCACGTCCCGGAGGCAAGACCCGGTATGGCCTCCCTTTTGTAAAGAAGGGGGATTGCCAAACATGGTATAAAAATGTGCAGCTTGCGGGGTACATTACCCGAGCAAGCCATTGATAAACGGCCGGTGATGCAAAAGTTTAGAGATGTGGCCGAGCAGATCATTGCCCTCAAGTGGGACTCAGTGTTTGAGAGTCCAGGGCCCGCCAACTTGGACATTCCAAGAACTTTATGCTAACTGGGAGCCCGATGAGGTGTGGAGAGATGATTACATGGTGACGGTTAGGGGAGTGAAGGTGAAATTAGATCCATCGGCATTGAATGCCTTCTTGGGGGTAGCTGACCTCGATTATGATGAGTTGAGAAAGTACATCAAGAAACCGGATTACACGGCCTTGCGGGAGACCTTGTTTGGTGAGGGCTCCACGCATAAGTGGGGGCGAGGAGCGACTGGGAGACATAAGTTTATGCATTTCTCACAGTTTCTCAAGCCGGCGCGTGTATGGATGAGGTTCATCAATGCACGGATTCTACCATGTGCCCATTACTCCGAGGTCACTAAGACTCGGGCGTGCATGGTGTATTTTTTCATGACTGGGAGGCCGGTGAACATTGGATACTACATGTTGAGAATGATGAAAGCGCAAAGGAAAGAAAAATCATGTAGTAGGTTGTACTTTGGGAACCTCTTGACCCGTTACTTAGAGAAGGCAGGTGTCCCCGTAGATGAGATTGGGGATCGCATTGTCCCTGATATAGGGAAGCCTTTTGACATTGCTTCGGTCAAGGGGGTGATCACCACGGCACCGGTGAAGCTGACGACAGAAGAGTGGCGGGAGGCAGACGCCAACTTGACTGCGCGTCAGTACTTGATGATGGAGGCGATGGCCCGTCAGTCGGGAGTTGATCTGACTGCTATTGACCGCAAGGTCCCGCTGACGGAGACCTCGAAGGTCCTGCTGGGCGAGGTTGAGGCTGGAACGGTGGATCCGAAGGAAGATGAGAACACGGATTCAGATGTTGTGGCAAATGATCCGGACAGTGAGTATGAGACTGATCATGAGGCGGAGGCCTAGGTCCACACTCCTGTGCACCATCCAGCTTTCAGGGCAGTTTTCTTGTACTCTTACTTTTGCACTTACTTCTTTGTCGCACTGGGATTGCTTAGTTTAAGTGTGGGGTGGGGTACTGCCCTTTATCTAGTTTTTATTTTTGAGGTTTAGGATGCATGTACCTTAGGACTTTTTCTTTTGTCACTTGACTTTGTTTTGATTTATTTCTTGCTTTAATATATGAAAAAAATGAAAAAAATTAGAAAACCAATGAAAAATTCCAAAAAGATTTTCCTTTTAGTTTTGTTAGTGGTACATGTCATCCGCCCCGTGGTTTTTCTTTTGGCCACGGTTCTTTTCCACGGGGAGGCCTTTGAACCGGGTAGTTTTTATTTTTAGAATTAGGATAGTTAGTTTTAGATGACCCTAGGCTAAGGAAAAAGGTAGAATGCTAGGTGCCTTTGATTTGTTTGATACCGGTGGACTTGAATTGATTGCATGTGCTATTTGTGGTGTCCTTGGTTTTAATTTGATGCATGCCTAGAGAAAAAAAATGGAACAACCCCCTTGAGATGCTTGAGTCCACTTGCTTGACTTGATTGTTAACCTTTGTGCATGAGTGCTTAAATTTCCACAAGTTGCATTCTAGAAGCTTGGTTGAGAGTTGTTGATGGAGCCTTTTTGTGTGGACTACGTGCAATGTGTGTTGTGAGGCATATTTTTGTTGCTCCGTGTTGCATATTAATGTCTAGAACTTGCCCCGTGTGTGTGCAAAGCGAAATCCTAGGTTTGCTCTAGTCGGGAAATGATACAAGGCCTTCTTTTGTTAGCCTACCCTTACATATATACCTTGGAAAAATTGTTGTTATGCTTTGAGTTGACCCTTTTTGTTGGCACCCACACCCCGAGCCTACCCATTTGTTTTAAATTGACTCTTTTGGCCCTTTACTCCTTAAGCACTTTATTGATATTGTGTAGTTGATTGGAGTTGTGGTTGGATGCTGGGAGACTTTTGAGTGGAGCTAATGAAGGGGAATATTTGTGAAAAGTGTGAAGTAGTGAAAAACATTGGCAAGGTTGGAAGTTGATGAAATTGAAAAAAATGAATTGAAAAAGAAAAGAAAAAAAAATGCAAAGTTGAAAAAAATTGTGAAGAAAAGAAAAGAAAAAAAAAGAGAAAGATATCCCTTCCTTGCTAGTGAGTGATTGAAAAAGAAAATATGCTACTTGTTGAGAAGGTGTATGTGTGATAGTTGTTGATTGGGTGGCTTGTTGAGACTTGTGTTTGGAATAAATGTGATGTATTAAAAGTGCTTAGGGAGGTAGTCACTATTACCCATATGTATCCTACCCGCACCTTAGCCTACTTTACGACCTTTCTAAAGTCCTAGTTAATCCCGATTGGAGTGAACCTACATTAGTGGAGTCCTACACTACGGCAAGCCTATGGTACGTTGTGTGTGACATGTGAGCTTTTCATGAGAGTGAGAGAATTCATTTGTTATTGCCCCCGTTCTATTCATGATATTTGTTTTTGTGTGTGATCTTTGGGGGGGCACTCTCTTTCATATTGGTGAGGGCACGTGGTTTGCATGAAATAGGTAAAGTTGATGGCTCTTGGTTGAGTAGATAGGTGTGATTTTGTGGGAGCATGGGTGCATTGAGTTGAGGTTGTGCATTTGAGCTATTTTGGGGTGGTTGTTCTCATATTTTTGGTTTTGGAAATTTATTGGTATGTTGTGGATCCATGGTAGTCATGTGCGCATTGGTTCAATGGTCGGTATCAACCATAGTCATAGGCAGACCTGTTTTACCTAGGTTGGGGAGTGAGATGTGATTTGCTCGAGGGCGAGCAAAGGTTCAAGTGTGGGGTGGTGATGTTCGGCATTTTATGCCTACTTTTCCTTAATATTTCCGCACATTCGAGCTTGTTTTGCACTTGTTTGGTAGCTTGTGAATGTGGTTTTACACTGATGTTGTATTGTGCGTGTGTAGGTCGTTACGCGATGCATTTGGAGCGTTTCGGAGCTTGATCGAGCATGAATTGATTGGATGTTGATTGAAGATTGGATCGAGCACACAAAGGCACGACACGAGCCGAGTTTTGGAGCGAAAGAAGAACATTTTGGCTTGGCGCTCTAGGCCCCGCGCCGCGCTGCCTAGCGCGCGCAGAGGCTGGCGCGTTGGGCCTGCGACGCATGGCCAAGGCACGAAGGCTGGAGGCGGGGTCTGGTTGTGGTCACGCTTTTCGGGGCGCGGGGCGCCCGTTATAGCGCCCCTTATGCGCGTTTTTACTCCCTATTCCTCCTAGTTTTGGGTCTAACTTATTACCAAGGGTTTGGAAACATTATAAATAGTTCATTACTTAGTTTTTGTGAGGAGTTCTTGACTTTGGGCAATATTGAGAGCTACATACTTCATTGAACAAGGGTGATTCTTAATCTTTCATCTATTACATCAATTATTTCATTATTACATCAAATCTTTGCCTTGTGATTATGAATATGTGTGGCTAATTTCATTACGTTCTGGGGTTAGAGTTTTACATGAAGGTTGATTGTTGAAGATTGATTCCCATTAATTGAATCCCATAACGGGTTACTTATTCTTTCTTGATTTCACTTGCTTAATTGTTAAGAGCTCGATAATTATGCATCACCTATGGTTTTTGGGTTGAACTCGAAAGAGAGAACCTAATTACGTAATAAGAAAGAATAGAACTAGTTTGTGAACCCGGGCATCGGGGAACCAATTCGCGAGTAGGATAGACATATACTTGCTTGCCTAGTTTAACTCATTACAGAGATCGTTAATGCATGCATGTGATTTAACCCATAGACATATAGGGATTGAAGTAGCTTGCATAGATTGTGAATAACTGAAAGGTTTTCATAATTACAATTACTCTGTCAGTTAGTAACCCGGGATTTAAGAAGTGGAATCAATTGAATACATCAACTGGATTGTTCGTAACTCTGACCCTGGACCGTCCTCTTAATATTGATAACACCCAAAGTTTGCACCATTGCTTGACTACACATCTGGCACTTTAATTACTGCTTTTTGGTTACAAAAACTCTCACCATTAAAGAACAAGACCCCTGGATAGTTTGTTAGAAATTGTTTACTAAGTATTAGTCTGCACAGTCCTCGTGGGATCGACACTCGACTTTGTCACTTTATTACTTGGCGACCGCGTATACTTGCGTGTGCGTTTGGGAGCAACAAGCTCTCATTGATTAGCTATATGAATCTTAACACAATGAAATGCACTAAAAAAGCTCCCTAATGGAAAAAGTACGTAAAATTTGTTAAATGCATATTAAGAGAACTACTTTTTGAAATTCATTTCTTTAGTTACATGTTTTTCAAAGAAAAAGTAAAAATGTTGCTTCACTTATTTTCTTAAGAGTATTGCATAAATAAAGACTACAAACATTTAGTGATGAGAAGTTATAAAACTATGATGTTAATTGGTAAAAAAGATTAAAATTAGAATTTAATATGTTCTGACAATTAAAAAGATCTATAAGTTACTTATATTCAAATATAGAAAAAGAGAAGATTGCTTGATTAATCAAATCCGCGCGAGGCGCGGATAAGATACTTATATTCAAATATAGAAAAAGAGAAGATTGCTTGATTAATCAAATCCGCGTGAGGCGTGGATAAGTTCACTAGTTATAACTTAAATGGCAAATAAAAATTGGATGAGAGAAGTGCGCGAAAAGCCAATAGGCGTGCCATGTATGCTCTAACCAGAATTTCAAATTAATTAGTTGTGGTCATTCGTTGAACTTCAAACCTTTGGGTCGTAACTTTAATTAACTCTGAAGGTTTCAAGTTCAACTTCTGACTTCAGGTTGACTTCAAACCTTCAGATCTTAATTTCAAACCTGGAGGTTTGAAGATCAACCTCAGACCTTTAGGTTTGAAGTTACGCATAGAATGTTTGTAATTCAATATAGTGACTAAAAATAAATAATTTTAAAAATTGACTAAAACCTGAATGGTGCACCTAAAATAGGCCCCTGCTTGAAATTTCTATAGGTTGGATTGATCTTATAGAATCCCTATAGATTAACTAAGAGATTTTTACATAAAAGTACATGTTTTAGAAGTTATTTACAAAACATAGCAATATTTTAGCAAAATTACCCATTATAGAGGAAAGGAAAAGTTAATTATAAAACATAGCAAAAACATAACAATATTTTCACATAACATAGCAAGCCCTTATGCTATCTCCAAATGTCAAAAAGAGAAGTAGAACTTAACTGAATACCCTTCGATGGTGCGAATGCCACATGAAGATACTGCTTTGAATCAATGCATAAATAATTTTCGGACAACTACAAAGAGGTAACTTATGTCTACTCTCTGAATTAATGGAGAAAGCAATTAGTAAGAAATTTGGACAAAGAAAGTATTCCCAAATTAAAAATAAAAAATAAAAAATAAACAATGTTGATAACTCTTGAAGCTTAAGTCTCTTAATATGGAAATTGATAACTCTTGCAATGGAAGAGATCTGGAACAAAAGTTGGAGTCAGAGTATGAACTATTCTTGAGAGAAGTGGAGGAGAATCCTGATTTGATGTCCAACCTGCCATTATACTATAATAGAGAAAATCGACTACCAGAAACGACATCTATTATGGATGATGAGAAAGGTTTTCATTTGGAAAAGTTAGTTGCTGATCTGGATCTGAAGTGATATAGATGTTGAACCAAATTATTTCTCATTTTTTTGGGTGGGGGTGATAGCACTGGGGTGGTGAGGGTGATGGCGCTGGGATGGTGGGGGTGGGGGGTGGGTGATGGGAGGAAGAGAGAGTAAGTAAGAGATGTTGTAATTTGGGGAAATGAAAGTGAAATGGGTTGATTATTGGGAAACGTGTCAGGAAAAATAATGTTATGTCTTGTAATTTGAAAAATGTTGCTATTTTTTTGTAATATAGATTTGTATATGTGTAAAAACCCCATTAACTAATAGGCCGTTCACAAAAATGCCCACGGAGCCCATTTTATTTAGGAAAAATTGCCAAAAATTTCACCGCGTGCCCTGTATAAGGAGTGGTTTTGCAAAAATGCCCGCGCTAAGCAATGCTTTAGTAAAATACCCTTTTAGCCCGGAGCCAAGACTTCAAGGCAAAAATCTTGTATGTCTTGGCAATTGCCAATATTTCAAGGCAAGTACTGTTTTTCCAATACTTCAAGTTATATGGCGAAAATACAGGGAAAGACTGGAAAGGGCAATTGCCAAGACTTACGACCAAGTGCAGCAAATGTTGCCTTTTGCAAATAAAGGGTAAGTGTTGGCAAATAGAGAAGGGCCAAAAGCAAGTCTTGGCCTTTGCCAAGATTTACGACCAAGCGCGGCAAGTATTGCCTTTTGCCAATACCTGAAGGGATAAGTGTTGAAAAGCAGAAATGTATAAAAGCAAGTATTGCCCCCGACCTAAAAACTTAACAAGGGTATTTCCGTCCGATTTTTTTCATTAAATCTTAATGGGGGCATTTTTTCAAAACTCTTGATAGCGCGGGCAAAAAAGCAAACCATTGCTTATGGTGCCATATTTTTTTAGAAATAAGCCGAAAATTACCCCCTATACACATTTATAGTACTTATTTACTGTTACTATCTCCACTTTCCACTCTCTTCCTTACTCTAGCCATTCATCTTTTTTTAAAATCTTTATTAATTAAATTATATAATTTTAAATGCAGTTAGATATGAACTATTTATCCATTCTATTTACGGATTAATCACAAATCAACATAAGACCATAACATTTTAAATTTCTAAATATCAGGTAATTAAGTGTGCGTTATTTAAGGCATTATAGTCAATACACGTCTATTCCTCTTTCACTTTCACACATGATTCAATATCCCATATTTTCTCATCTCTCCTCTTTATTTAAAATTGAATAAATATTAATATATAAAATATTAATTAAATAAATATTACATACATAATATATTAAAATATTAAGTAAATAAATATTAAATACACGATATGTAATAAATATTAAATATCATACATGTCGTGTATCTAGTAAATTAATATTAAAATACATGATATTTTGTGTGTATATGATATTTAATCAGTTAATATTTTAACATATTCTGTATGTAATATTTATTCAATTAATAGTTTAACATGTTATGTATTGAATATTTATTTACTATTTCAACACAATATATCACTCTTTGTATCTATTGTGTATTTAATAGTTATTTATTTTAATATTTATTTTTCTTATTTTTAGGTGATATTTATTTCGTTTGTGCAGAATATTAAATATGGCAACTAAAAGAAAAAAAGAAAAAGAAAAAAGCTGCCTAAAAATCGTCCCTGAAACGTGGGTGTCTGTTGGTATATATGAAATTTATCTCATGGCATATTATTTAGAATTGAATGATATCTCTTAAATTTAGGAAGAAAATAAATACTAAATATCAATACTAGTATTTAATATTCTTTTATTTTTGGATTAGTGTTGTGGCTATAAAAAGTTAGTGTTAATAGTAAATAAGTATATATGTGCTGTTGTTTATGTACACAACCTTTATATTTACCTGCACATACCCATTAGAATTGTATTTACATTACATACCTAAAAACTAGAGAGAAGTGGTGTTACAGAACGCCTCAAGTCTTTTTTGGTGTGGTAGGACCTCCCTTTTTTTCATTTTTTTTATTCTAAGTGTGATTAGGACTAATCAGAGACCAAATTAGTATTTCTAAAACTTTGTAGACTGTAACTAAAAGTAATAAAATTTTAAAACTTCTTGTGATCAAAATTAAAGACCACAATTTTTTAAAACAAATAAATAAAAATTCTCTATTTTCTCTTGTTGTTCATCATATCTTCTTCATCTTCCTCCTCTTCTATTTTCTTTTCTTCACCTTCTTCTCCTTTTATTCATCTTTCTCGTCATACTCTTCAACTACTTTTTGTTGTCTACATCGTCTTTTTCTTCTTCTTCTTCTTCTTCTTCTTCTTCTTCTTCTTCTTCTTCTTCTTCTTCTTCTTCTTCTTCTTCTTCTTCTTCTTCTTCTTCTTTTTATTATTATTATTATTATTATTATTATTATTATTATTATTATCCAAAATTTTCTTAAAATTTGAAGTGGGTTTAAAAATTTGAACATGATTTTTTGTTATTTTAGAGTGGGTATTATTTGAAATAATTGAGAATGGTATTTGGATCATAAGTATAAAACTTGAGATAATTTGGTGTTGATTTGAGTTGCTTTGGATGAATTTTGAATAAAAAGTCGTTGTTTAAATATTTTTTTGGGGGTATTTGTCACGGTATTCGGAACATCTTCTATCCGGAAGTTCGGAACAACTGTCAGGGTGTTCGGAACATGTTCTGTCAGGATGTTCGAAACATCTTCTGTCAGGATGTTGGAAGCATCTTTTGTCTAGACGTTGAGATAAAATTTGGAATAAAAATATCATTCGACTTTTTGATCCTCAAAAAGAAAATAAGCAAGACTCCATCGGTGAGTGACAAATGAAAAATATAAGGAAAGCGATAATCATCAGACAGAATTAGTGTACCTAAAAATCTTTATCAACATTGTTTTTTTTTGAAAAAAAATGGTAGAGTTAACTTCTGAATCCTCTCTCCTTATTTAGGATTATTTATCTTCGAGCGATGAACTAAAAGAAAAGTACCAACATATTAAGGATGGAACGTCTTGATGGAGGTTCCTAACATTACTCAAGACGTTCGAAATATTCTTTGTGATGTTTGAGGTATTAACTAAATCTAGAAAACTAAACTTAGAGAACTAATAAGTTGTTTCACACTTTTTTACACTCCAGCTACTCAACCCGTCTAATTACACTCATCTTATTCTCAAGATACTTTTTTGTATACACAACCCCTCAACAAATGTACCAAATTTTATAAATTCCACTTGTATACAGAACATCCGCAAACAACAACAACAATAACATATCCAGTATTATCACACAATATACACAACCACCCTTTGTTTATTTATTTATCTAATTTTTGAAAAAAAAACTCAAGATGTTTCAAACATATTGGAAATTTTGAACGTCTACAAGTATGTTCCGATCTTCCTACGTGATGTTTGAAACTTCTTGTGAGATATTTCATTTTCTACCGATGTTTAAATATCTACCATAATGATTTAGATGTTAACACCTTATGTACTATCATATGATTTAGATACTTATTTATGAGACATCAATTTGTGTATTTATATATATATTTTACTCCGAAATAGAATAAAAAAGTAGTAGAGGATAATCATTTAATATTTCTTATAGATATGTAATATATGGATAATATTTCATAGTATATGGCTAAATATTAGCAGTTATAATTTTTTTATATTTTTTATTTGAATGTTCATAACATATTTTAGATGTTCAAGACATCTTGAAAAACGTTCGAAGAAAAGTAATGTTCGGAGCGCTATTACGATGTTCCAAACGTATTTCATGAATGTTCAGACTTTAAATGGAGATACAAGAGTCTCAAAACTAAACAATTTTTTCAAACATTTTTATCAAATGATTCCAACAGTTCGTTATACGGTCTTTTCAGACTTGTTCTCCTTTCAAGACAACCTTTTCATACACAATTCTTGTACTATATAATACTGCAAGCATTCACCATGAGTAATCTTCATGCATTCACCATGATAAATATTATAAGCATTCAAACATAGATTAAGGATTCAATTAAAACTTCTTTATTTTGTTTTATTATGAAAATTAGGGTCAATCGATAGAGTTACTTTTCCGTGTATTTTTCAAATTTTGAACACACGTTCAGAACTTCCTTACACTGTTTGCCACGACTAATGTAGTAGTTCCGAACATATTAGACTCGTGAAAAACACTTATATTGGGTGTGTGAGGATCTAAAGCTTGCAATTGACTTCCAAAGGTAATAAAATTTATCCCACACCATTATATATCCATATTCATTATTCTTTTCGTTTCTTCTTCTTCTACATCTGAAACAACTCATAGATGTTCCCAACATCTGCGCAGTATATGATAAATTGATAATATTCAAGTGATAATTATTAAAGATTATCCCTTAAAATAACTAATTATACAAGTTAGAGTAATAAATCAAGATGATTATAACTAAATATGACAAACTATAAAAGAAATAGGCTAATGATCAAAGTTATACTTAATATATTCAATAATACAAGCAAAAGTAATAACTATGAAAGATAATAACCTAATTATAACTTTAAATGTTCCGAATGACTGAATGGATGCGCCAAACATGAAGGTCGATGTTCCAAACTTTTAAATAACAGAGTCGAACGACACATAGGCGTTAACGCCTGAACAATATTTAACCAATTATACAAGTTAGAGTGAAATATCAAGATGTATAATTACTTAAAATGACCAATTATACAAGTTAGAGTGATATATCAACATGATTATCACTTAAAATGACCAATTATACATGTTATAGTAATAATCTACAAGAATATCATTTAAAATGACTAAATATTCAAGTTATACTGATAAATCAAGAACAATATCAACTAAAATGGCCAAATATACAAGTTATAGTGATAAATCAAGATGAATATCAACTAATATGATCAATTATACAAGTTAGAGTGATAATTATGAAAGATTATCACTTAAAATGATCAATTATACAATTTAGAGTAATATATCTACAATAATATCAACTAACATGATCAATTATAAGAGTTAGAGTGATAATTATAAAAGATAATCACTTAAAATGATCAATTATACAAGTTAGAGTGATATATCAAGATGATAATCACTTAACATGACCAACTCTACAAGTTATAGTAATAAATCTACAAGAATATCACTTAAGATGTCCAACTATACAAGTTATAGTGATAAATCAGGATGAATATCAACTAAAATGACTAATTATACAAGTTAGAGTAAAACTTATGAATTATCACTTAAAATGACCAATTATATACATTAAAGTGATACATCTACAATAATATCAACTAACTTGATTTATTATACAAGTAGGAGTGATAATTATAAAAGATAATCACTCAAAATGACCATTTGTACAAGTTAGAGTGATATATAAAGAGGATTATTACTTAACATGACCAATTATACAAGTTATAGTGATAAATCTACAAGAATATCACTTAAAATGACCAATTATACGATGATTATCACTTAAAATGACAATTATTTAAGTTAGAATGATATATCAAGATGACTATCACTTAACATGACCAACTATACAAGTTATACTGATAAATCTATAAGAATATCACTTAAGATGACCAACTGTACAAGTTATAGTGATAAATCAAGTTATAGTGATAAATCAAGATGAATATTAACTAAAAAAATGACAAATTATACAAGTTAGAGTGATAATTATGAAAGATTATCACTTAAAATGACCAATTATACAGTTTAAAGTGATTCGTCTACAAGAATATCAACTAAAATGATCTATTATACAAGTTAGAGTGATAATTATAAAAGATAATCACTCAAAATGGCCATTTATACAAGTTAGAGTGATATATAAAGATGATTATCACTTAACACGACCAACTATACAAGTTATAGTGACAAATCTACTAGAACATCACTTAAAATGACCAATTATACAAGTTAGAGTGATATGTCAAGATGATCATTACTTAAAATGACAAATTATACAAGTAGGAAAGATATATCAAGATGATTATCACTTAAAATGACCAATTATACAAGTAAGAGTGATATATCAAGATGTATAATCATTTAAAATGACCAAATATACAAGTTATAATGATAAATCAAGATGAATATCAACTAAAATGACCAATTATACAAGTTATAGTAATAAATCTACAAGAATATCACTTAACATGACCAACTATACAAGTTATGGTGATAAATTAAGTTGATAATCACATAAAATTACAATTGTACTGGTTAGAGTGATAAATCTACAAGATTACCAACCATTTGGTGGAGTTAAAGTAATAAATCTAGAAGATAAACACATTATACGTCCGAACGACAAAAACGTTAAACCCAAACTTGAAAAAGATGTTCCGAACGTATTCACTTCACGGGTTAGGGTTTAGGGTTGGGGTTTGGGGTAAAGATGTTCGGAACGACTTTTTAGATGTTTCTAAAGATTTAGGAAAGTGTGCACGTCTAAAATTGAGCCAGCGTTCGGAACAGCTTATGCAAATGACTTAATTGACATAAGTATGTTCCTAAAAGGGTAATAAATATGCAAATTAACGATAATAACAACAAATAAATGAATTTGTTCAGGTTTATAAATAGGACGAACATCCAATATACAAGTTCAAGAATTTACAAGCTGCCTTGTATCTTCATTTCCCCTACGTCACATGAGGCATGTAGTTCTTTTGTGAACATATGTTTTGCAGATGCCATATTTATTTTTCCTCTGAAGTACTTCCCCAACTGATGGATTAGCTTAGTTATTCTCCTTCTTGCCTTGGTCAGCCTTGGAGGTGCAAGCACTGAAAAAATTACCTCCTCAAGAGGGATCACCCGTAATTCTTTTGGAGGAGCTAGATTGACAGGGTCTGCATAGACAAGGATTATCATATGAGGAGACTAAATTCATACTTAGCCAACAATTTAACGTAAACTTGGGATGACAAAAGAAAATGCTTTAAGTCTTGATAAATCATAAATTATCTTTTAAACCTTGTCTTGGCTCTAGCAGAACAAGGCAATAGGAGCTAAGATATTTATACTAATCTATGAGTATATGATTAGTAAAACCATTGCAATATGAAGTACAGAAACTTCTACTCCCACAATGCACCTAGCTCCGATAAGGTAGGCATTCCTTGAATTCTTGAATTCACTTTGCTACATAAATATTTGTGTTTCCCATTTGTCAGTACTAGCAAACAAACCATTTTCGACAAACAACAAATGAAAATATGTCAAATAATTATACAATAGTTCGACGGATAAAATATACATTTTCTAAACATCATGAGAGATTTTCAGAACATATGGCAGGATGTTAATTAGTAACATATCTCTTGATGTTCATTACATCTCTCTAAATATTCGGAGCATCTTGCTTATCAAGATGTTCAGGATGTTCGGAACATTTGTATTAATGTTCAAGATGTTTGGAACATCTGTCAGGATGTTTCAAACATCTCTCTGTCAGGATGTTCCGAGCATCCTAATAGATGTTCATCGCCCTGAGAAAAAAATTCAACACCGATTTAGCCTAAATAAACCAAATTCAGTCCAAATTAACTCCAAATTATCTCAAATTTTATATTTAACCTCTCACTACTATTCCCAACAATTCTAAACAACACCCACTTGAAACCAGTACAAAATTTGGTTGATTTTTTAAAGCCCATTTCAAAACCTTCAATATTAATAATGATGAACATTCACAATTCTTCTTAACAAAGAATAAGAAATGGGTATGGGTTATATTTCATTTAGGATTGCCTAGATTGAAGAAACAATCATAAGACGAAGTGTAGATTGAATAAACAAGAAGAATGATGCGAATAAGAATTTGAGAAGGAAAAAGGGGGGAGAGGAGAGAGGGAAGGGCTGTATAGATCTAGGTTTATGGCCAAATTGGCAAAAAAGTGACCTTTTATACTTGGACCATTGTACAACATAAAAAACTTTGGGGTAAGAAGGTTAGGTAGTTAGAAGCTTTTAATGTCATTAATGATTAGAGGACCCTATACTTCATAATTAAAACTTGAGCGTTTTTCCATTCAAAAAAACTTGAGGGGTCCTGCCATGCCAATGTCCCTAAAAACTAACTACCCACCATGCCAATTAGGTCAGCCCCACGTGCTTTCCCAAAATTGAGCCCAAAATTCTTTTACATTCTCCTTCTTTTTCTTTTTTTTTTCTTTATCCTTTCAAATTAATTGTTTCTCAAATCTTTCTTCTTTATTATCTTGCTTAATGTATGCACATAAACATTTTTGCTCCTTTCTTTAGTTTGATTTGTCTTTACTTTTCTTTATTTTACTTTTATACTTTTATTTATACTAGTGAAAAAATTAATATAATATATCTTTTACCTTTTATTTGTCCGTAATTTTTTATTTCATCTCTTTTTTCAATATTAGTGCTAGAAATAATAGGTATAAGATGCCGATTTCTTCTTTTTATTATTTCTTTTTCTTTTTTCTTTTATTTTACTATACAAGTGACAAAGAATAACTAATATAATATATTTTTTCTATCTCTTTTTGTATACCAGTGACGATGAATAAATGATACAACATTTCATTTGTTTTTTTATTTTTTATTTAATTTATTCTTTTTTTTCACTCACCACTGAAAAACAAAAGATAAGCAATGGAAAAATAATTGATATTGTATATATATTTTAATTCTTATTTAGTATTCTTTTTCACTTAAAATTTTAACACATTATGTATGTAATATTTATTAAATTAATATTTTTACATGTTAGGTATTGAATATTTATTTACTATTTTAACAAAATATATCACTTTTGTATCTATTGTGTGTTCAATATTTATTTATTTTAATATTTATTATTCTTATTTTTAGGTGATATGTATTTTATTTGTGATAAATATTAAATATGGCAACTAAAAGAAAATAGAAAAATCAAAAATTTCCTAAACTCGTTCCTGAAACGTGGGTGTCTGTTGATATATATCAAATTTATCTCATGGCATATTATTTACAATTGAATGATATCTCGTAAATTTAGAAAGAAAACAAATACAAAATATCAATACTAGTATTTAATATTATTTTATTTTTGGATTAGTGTTGTGGCTACAAAAATTTAGTGTTAATAAATCGTAAATAAGTATATATGGGCTGCTGTTAATATAAACAACCCTTATATGTACCCGCCAATACTCATTAGAATTTTATTTACATTACATGCCTAAAAATTAAGGGTAAATTACGCCCTATAAACGTTAGAAAGAATATTACTGTTTATGTACACTTTTTGTTGTTTCTTTCTTTTCTTAAATATTTATTATTTTAAATATATTTGAAATATTTTTTGTTAATCCCTTAAATATGGGATTTGATACTAATCCCTATAATTAAGCGACCAAAACTTATACTCCCAATCAATTAGATACTCCCTCCCTTCCCCACGACATGTTTCGCTCCTCTATAAACAAAATATATATATTAATAAATATTAATATATATAAATATAAGTTGAATATAATAGTACATATGCAATCAATATTGTGTATAAATAAATAAATCTCTGATATTGCACATTTTTAATAAATATTGCACATTTTTAATCGATGTTGTACATTTTTAATAGATCTTACAATATTTTAACATATAGTATTAAATTAATATCATAAGTAAATATCGACATATAGACCAAATATATATATATATATATATATATATATATCCCGAAAGCGGATCCCCTAAATGAAAGGGAAGAAACAAGAAGAAGTAATGACAGGAAGCAAGTGCAGATTAATTAATAAAGTGGGTAATTAGGTGGCACTGCCAACCATATATAATATGTAATGCAAGAATTTAAGTATGCAGTGCAGTAAAGTAAATCAGGCGGTAAAACTGACCACATGCATGAAATTCACAATATAAATAATCGAGAAAAAATTTAATATAAGAAGATTATATTAAAATTAAAAATCATAAAAGCTAGAGGGATTGAACTCTAACCAATTGTTGAGAGAGAGGGAGAATATTGTGAATGGTATAGTAAAAGTGGTTTGTGTCCCTTTTACAAGTGGGGGGGGGGGGGTATTATAGAGAAAATACATGAAATATCTTGCTAATGCTTACTGAGACCATGGATGATGTCAGCTTTAGTTGATGTCATGATGTGTCATACTGATGTCGCGGATGATGTCAGCTTGATGTCATAAGTGTGTACTTCAAAATGATGACACCTTGATGTCATGCTTGCGCATTTTGATTATTCTTCAGCTAAGTCATAATCAGGGTCTTCTTCTTCTTTGTCTTCTTCTTCTTCTGAAGATGGTTGAGACTTTTTGGCTGGAGGCTCCAGCTTTAAATTATTGGAGGATTAATTCTATTTGTTCAATAAAATCTCCTTTATTGCTAGAGCTGGCTAACTATGCAGCTGCTATTGCTTTTTGTTGAAAAAATGAATACTGGGCAGCATCTGTTGGAGACTATACTTGAATTTTTGAGGAACCATTTTTTCTAATGTCGGAACATATATTTCAGAAGGATTCTAGTCTTTGTACCATTTGGTATGACCTTGAAGGGCTAACCATGGTAATCCTTTATGTTCATCTGGCTTATGAAAGAATATTTTGGGGAATAGATCCATGGAATGTGAAATCTTGGGAAAATTAGAGGAGTACAGATATTTGTTGTTGACTAAAGAACCTGGTACTGAAATATTCATAACCTTCTTTAACTGAAGGGGGAATGATTTCAATTTTGGGTCCATATACAGGCGACCATTGAGGTGTAAATCACTGAGGAAATTCAGAGATTAATTGTTTACCCCAAAGATAAACTAAGAGTATTTTCCAAGACGATTTTGAAAAGTGAAGGCATTCATCCAGGCAGCCTTGTAGTCGTAGAGATTAAAATATTGAGGTCGATTGGGAAATTTTTTTATATTTGGATGAATGTGTGCCCCATTCTTTTGGCGAGATTGTTTTATTAATCCACATCGTTATATGGGTAACATATACCTGGGTTTGCTTATCTTTCTAAGGTTTGAATAGCCAAGATTTGGTATCTACAAGGATAAATCATAAATTTCTGAGTATGGTCAGGAGTTTCTTGTATGAAATTGGTTGATGAGCTTAGCATTTGGCTAGCTACTTCTTGGGGGTTTGCATGCCAAAATTCTGGCTCAATTTCGGTAAGCAAATAGACATTACCATTTTAATGTAGGTTGGTTCCTCAGGGGAGGAACTTTTGTATGAAGAAATTGGTTGTGGCCTTGGTGAAGAAAGTGCCTGTTTGGGTGCTGAATACACCGTGCTTGTGCTCTGTATATTGGGGGCTTTGGCTGCCATTGTTGTTTGTGTGGTGGCTTTTAGCCGCCACTGTTTGAGAAGAAGATGCGTGGCCTGAGGCCGCCACAGTGGAACATAAAATTTTTAAGCATAATAAATTATTTTCTTATTTTAGGGTCACTTATGGTTGCTTTTATTCCCATAAGCTTACACCAGTTTAAGAAGTCCGTTATCTGACCAGGAGTCAGATGATGTTTGTGCATATTGATCTTCATCTTCTTCAACCAAATCTGCCCAATTTTTGGGCTTACAATTGAAATGTTCAATCTTTTCCAGGAGATATGATGGGTGTATTCCATCATAGCATAATCTACTGGAGTTTGATATCTTGGCTGACTTGGGTCAGTAACATCCTTTGAGAGTTGCTGGAGGCAACTAAAATTATTTGCTGTCGGGAGACAGCTTTGTCTTGTTTGTTTTCCTCTGGAGGAGGAAGGGCTGGACGTTCTTCCTTGTTTTTCTGGTATTTTATCTTCCCTACAAGAATTCTCGAATGGAAAATCTGGAATAGAGTTTGAGCTCCCCTTTGATTTATTCTATATCCAAATCAAAAATAGATAATATAGCTTGGCATCAGGCAATATATGTTTTTAGGTAAGGTTTTGTACATCTTTTTGTAAAATAGATTTGCAACTTTGCAATCAATTCTTAAAAGGAATTTTGGTTCAGTAAATCATTTTGAAATTTAGAAATGCATACAACAATTGCTAAATTTCCTTTTTAACTGTAGGATAATTTGTTGATCATTATTCCAATGATTAGATGCAAATGCAATGATATGTTCTGTGCCATCTTTCTTTTATTTTAGTATGTCACTATAACCAATGTCTGATGAATCTGTTCAATAATTTTGAATGCAGAAGGATCAGGGATAGATAAACAAGGAAGATGTTTAACTTTTAATTTTATTTGTTGGACAACGTTGGTATGAACATTAGTCCATGGAGGAGGAGGTTTTTTCAATCTATTATGGAGAGGTTGTAACAGATGCTAATGCTTGAAAAAAAATATGATACATAATCAACACAACCTAAAAATCATTGAAGCTTGGGTTTTATCTAAGATTTGATCAGGGAACTTATCAACAAAATGAATTGATCTTTGATAGGGACAATAGTTCCTGTTGGATATTGTGAGGTAAAAATCGTATATTTATTTGAAAAAGACTATATTTGATTCTTGAAAGAACTAAGCCATTTTCCTTAATGATATTAAAGAAGATTCTTAAATATTTAAAATGTTGATAGATGCTAGTAGAAAATACTAACACATCATCAATGTAAACGTAAATAAATTTTGAAAAAGGATTAAAAATGTCATTCATGATTCTTTGAAATTCTGAAGGAGCATTTTTTAATCCAAATGGTATTACATTCCATTCGTATTGCCCAAATAGAATAGTAAAACCAGTTTTATATCGATCTCTTGGATCAATTTGAATTTGCCAAAAGCCTGATTTTAAATCAAATTTTAAAAAATAGTATCAGCATAAAGCTGCTGAAGTAAATCTCTTTTGTTTGGAATAGGGTATCTAATCCAACGAAGAGCTGTATTCAAGGGTTTGTAATTAATGACTAAACGGGGAAAAATGACTAAACGGAGGACACCTCGTTCAATTTTTGAGTTCTATTAACATAAAAAGCAGCACAACTCCAGGACGATTTGCTAGGAAAGATGATGTGTTTGTCAAGAAGATCTTTGATCTCACTTTAACAATGGATTGTTAGCTCGTGATTCATTTGGATAGGACGAGCTTTAGTGGGAATGGTTTTTTCATCAAAGTCAGGTTCATAAGGAAGTCTGACTATGTGTTTCTTCCGATTCCAAAAAGCTGTTGGTAAATCAGCACAAAGATCTTTTTGGATTTTTGCTTCTATGGTTATAGCTTTAGACTGAATAGAAGGATCTTGAAGCTGCTGCTGTAGCCTTTGAAATGCTACTTCTTCTTTGAGGAAATTGATTTGGGCTTCCTTATGTTTTAAGGTAGACAATACCTTCTTTATAGGAGGTTTATCAAAAGGGAGGAGGATCTTATTTCCTATGCACTGAATTTGGATGCCTTGGTTAGTGACCACAAAAGGCATGATTTCTTGGATGAAAGGGGTGCCTAATATGACTAAGTTAGTAAGGTCTTTTACTAACAAGAAAGAAGTTGAGACTGACAAAAAAGAATTTTCTAAGGAAGTTCTAACTTCAATTTCAGAGAGATCGAAGCTAATTCCGAATTTTTTGCCATTGGCGTCTCTAAGGGCTTCTTTGATTTTTTCAAAGTATTTTGTTGGGATGAGTCCTTCTTGTATACAATTGAGATATGCACCTGTGTATGTAGTGCAGTAAAGTAAATTAGACGGTAAAACCGACCATATGCATGAAATTCACAATATAAATATTCGAGACAAAAATTTAATATAAGAAGATTATATTAAAATTAAAATTAAAAATCATAAAAAGCTAGAAGGATTGAACTCTAATCAATTCTTGAGAGAGAGGGAGAATATTGTGAATGGTGTAGTAGAAGTGGTGTGTCCCTTTTACAAGTGATGGGGGGTATTTATATCAAAAATACATGAAATATCTTGCTAATGCTTGCTGAGGTCATGGATGATGTCAGCTTTAGTTGATGTCATGATGTGTCATACTGATGTCGCGGATGATGTCATAAGTGTGTACTTCAAAATGATGACACCTTGATGTCATGCTTGCGCATTTTGATTATTCTTCAGCTAAGTCATAATCAGGCTCTTCTTCTTCTTCTGAAGATGGTTGGGACTTTTGGCTGGAGGATCCAGCTTTAAGTTGTTGGAGGATTAATTCAATTTATTCAATAAAATCTTCTTTATTGCTAGAGCTGGCTAACTGTGCAGCTGCTATTGATTTTTGTTGAAAAAATGAATATTGGGCAGCATCTGTTGGAGACAAATACTTTTGATTTTCCAGGAACCATTTTTCTAATGCCGGAACATTGGCTTCAGAAGGATTCCAGTTTTTGTACCATCTGGTGTGACCTTGAAGGGCTAACCATGGTAGTCCTTAATGTCCATCTGGCTTATTAAAAGAATATTTTTTGGAATAGATCGACATAATGTGAAATCTATGGGAAAATTGGAGGAGTACATATATCTGTTGTTGACTAAAGAACCTGGTACTGAAATATTCATAACCTTCTTTAACTGAAGGGGGAAGGATTTCAATATTGTGTCCATATTCAGGCCACCATTGATGTATAAACCACTGAGGAAATTCAGAGACTAATTGTTTACCCCAAAGGATAAACCATGAGTGTTTTCCTAGATGATTTTAAAAAGTGAAGGCATTCATCCAGGCGGCCTTGTAGTTGTAGTAATTAAAATAGTGAGGTCAGAAAGGTTGGGAAATTTTTTTATATTTGGATGGATCTGTGCCCCATATTTTTGGCGAGATTATTTTATTAATCCACACCGTTGTATGGGTAATATATGTCTGGGTTTGCTTATCTTTGTAAGGTTTGAATAAGAAAGTTTTTGTATCTACAAGGATAAATTCGTAAAATTTCTGAATATGGTCAGGAGTTTCTTGTATGAAATTGGTTGATGAGCTAAGCATTTGACTAGCTACTTCTTGGGGGTTTGGCTGCCAAAATTCTGGCTCAATTTGGGTAAGCGGATAGACATTATCATTTTTAAAGTAGGTTGGTTCCTCAGGAAAGGAACTTTTGTATGAAGAAATTGGTTGTGACACTGGTGAAGAAAGTGCCTATTTGGGTGCTGAATACACTGTACATGTGCTCTGTCTATTGGGGCTTTTGGCCGCCATTGGTGTTTGTGTGGTGCTTTTAGCAGCCACTGTTTGAGAAGAAGATGAGTGGCCTGAGGCCGCCACAGTGGAACAGAAGTTTTTAAATATGATAAATTATTTTCTTATTTTAGGGTCGCTTATGGTTGCTTTTATTCCCATAAGCTTACACCAGTTTAAGAAGTCTGTATCTTACAAGGAGTCAGATGATGTTTGTGCATGTTGATCTTCATCTTCTTCAACCAAATCTGCCCATTTTTTTGGGCTTACAATTGAAATTGGTTCTGCTTTTTCCGGGAGATATGATGGGTGTATTCCATTCATAGCATAAGCTGCTGGAGTTTGATATCTTGGCTGACTTGGGTCAGTGATATTTGGCTATTTCACTTATATTATGAGGGTGGTTTTACCATGTTATGATAGAACACCTAAGAGTTTATATGCAAAATTCTCAAGAGTTGATACTAATTGAGCTGTTTGGTGTTGTTGGATTTGAACATTGTGAATGGAGTAAGAAAGTGCTAGTTTTGGAGCTAAAAGTGAAGAAGTTGAAGAGTTCAAGTGATCCGTGTGCCACGCGAGTGACACGGGAAGAAATAGAGTCTTTGCTTAGGAATGGAATAAATATTTCAGCGCATTTAGGCCAAATAAGCGAGCGCCACGCGAGCTAAGTTGCCTGAAGAAAATTAGTCCGCGTGGCACGCGGAGTTATGGGGTGAAAAAATAAGGGCTTTTTGGTACTTTTGCTCAGTTTCTTACAGGGTATAAAAGTTTCTTTTACCTTCATTATGAATTGGACACTGGAAAAAAGGCAAAAAGGAGGCTAGAGCTTTTGAGACTTCAAGGAGAGTTTTTTCCTAAATTCTTCCTTACTTTTTGTAATTTAATTATTCATGAATTACATTGACATGATTATCATGAACATGAGTGGCTAATTCACCCATTCTAGGGTTGATTGAACCACTCCAATACTTATGTGTTATGAATATTTATTTCAATGAATGAAACTTGTGAATCCTTCCTATCTAAGTGTTTATGTTTTGATTGCTATTAATTGGAAGGGCCCCCAATTGATTGTTCCCATTATTCTTTTATGTCTAGGGATGGATTCATAGGTTTGGGTTAACCACTTAGCGATATTTCAATCTAAAACCAAGTTATTACTTAGGTTGTCAATAAGGTGATTTGTGACCATTGACCTTGATTGTGAACTAAACTTTTAGTCCTAGGTATCTTCATTATTAATTGGTAAATTGGTTAGTGAAAGTTACTACTATTACATGGGAGTGAATAGTTGTATAATTGGAGCAAGTGGTCAATAGGAAGAAAACCAAGATTGAATTTATTAAAAGAATTATTCTAACACATAGGTAGGGGTTGGGTAGATCAATCATAGACTTTTAAATCCTTGATTAATTATTCTATATTTTGTTGCTTACTTTAGTGTTAATTAGTTTTTACATTGAAACCACCATTCAATTACAAACCTTGGGAGTAATTGGTTATATAAATTAGTTAGACTGACAACTAGATTTCGAGTGTTGCTTGTAGGATTCGACCTCGGGACTTTAGGTACCGAGCTGTATTTGCTACGACCGCTTAGTCCTTTTATAGGGCGTAGTTGGGCGTGATCAAATTTTTGCGCCATTGCTGGGGAACACGGTGTTATTTTAGTTGTTAAAATAGCTAATTTTATTTCTCAATTGACTTCACTTTTGTCATCTTGAACTAACTCTTTGGAATTTGTGTGTTTCAGGTGTATGCGTAAAACAAGATCTCAGTCTGCAGAGTTGAAACTATTTGACCCAGAGATTGAGAGGACATTCCACGCCTTGAAAAGGGCGAATACTGTTGGCAATACACTTAGAAAATCAGAAACCAAAGAAATTGAGATGGTTGAAGATTTGGCACTTAATGCTTTTGCTCAGCATGTGGCTGGAAACTTGGCTTCTGCTATTCGGCTTCCGTAATTTGAAGCTGAGAGTTTTTACATCACCCAAACTTTGGTCAGTCTGTTGTCCAACGCTGGACTTTTTGCGGGTAAATCCACTGACGATCCTCAGAAGCATTTGAAAAAGTTCATGAGGGTGTGTGAAACTCAGAAGGTTGCTCGAGTTCCGGCTGAGGTCGTGCGATTGATGTTATTCCCATTTTCTTTGACGGATGATGCTAGTGACTGGTTTGATTCTTTGCTAGTCAATTCTATCACTTCGTGGGATGAGTTGGTGATCAAGTTCATGAAGAAACTTTTCCCACCAAACAAAACTGCAAAATTGGTCGATGAGATACTCATGTTTAGGCAGAACCCGCTAGAGACTTTTCCAGAAGCTTGGGAGAGGTTCAAGGGCTGCTTGCGAAAGTGTCCCCATCATGGAATTCCTGATCAGATGTTGGGACAAAGAATTTATATGGGCATGAGTGATCAAATCAAGGGCAATTTATATGCAGCAGCTGGAGGAGCATTCTTGAGTAAAACATTTACTGAAGCAAAAGCTGTACTCGATACCATGGCTCAAAATTCAGGCTGGTTGACTAGAGATGCATTTGCTGGCTCAGGCCCAAAGGTTTTGGCTGCTGGAATTGATCATGGGGTTGAAGAGAAAATGTCAAGGCTGCAGACTACGCTGGATGTGGCTTTGAAACAATTTAATGAAAATATGCTAAAACCCGTTAACTAAGTGGACACACCCGATCCTGGTAATTTTGCTGACTCTGATTTATTGGGTTATACTGAAGATGCCAATTTTCTGAACTATGGGCAGAGGCAGCAATATAATCAGCAAGGTCCAGTTAGGCAGGCACAGCAGCCAGCTCCATACAACACTGCCAGACAACAGGGTCAGCCAGTTCCTTACCAGAGACAAGCAGCTTACAATAATCAGCAGCAAATGATATTACCTACGCAGCAAGCTAATGACATAGCTGATATTAAGAGTATGGTGGAGTCTATGGTGGGAGTACACAAGAAGTTGCAAATCAAGTAACAGCCCATGACACTGTCATTAAGGGAATAGAGACTAAGTTGGGACAACTAGCCATTGCTTTAAACAATAGACCTCAGGCTGCCTTGCCAGGAGATACAGTGGTGAATCCAAAGGATGCAAATCCTAATCAATTGATGGTAGTTAGCTTGAGGAATGGTAGAGATTTAGATAAAGAGCAAGAATTGACTTAGGGAGTAGTGCCTAGTATGCCAATAGTTGACCCTGTGGAGGTTCCACCTAAAGTTGGTGACAAAGATGAAGCTGAAAAAGAGATTACACATGACCCTGTGGCTAAGCCGATTGAAAAGGTAAATAAAGAGGTAAGCGTAAAGCGTAAGACACCACCACCCCCTATCCCCAAAGGCTCGTAAAACAGCAAAAAGAGAGCCAGTACAAGAAATTCATTGATATGCTTAAACAATTACATGTTAACATTCCTTTACTTGAAGCAATTAGAGATGTACCTGGTTATGCTAAAATGATGAAAGATATTTTGTCTTGAAAGTTTGATTTTCAGGATCTGGCTACGGTCACTCTGACTCACACTTGCAGTGCTGTGGTGACTAAGCCTGTGGCGCAAAAGCTGGCAGACCCAAGTAGTTTTACTATACCTTGCACGATTGGTAAGAACACTTTTGCTAGAGCCTTACTTGATTTAGGAGCTAGTATAAATTTGATGCCTCTATCTATCTATAAAAAGCTTGGAATTGGCAGAGCTAGACCCACCTCTATGAGTCTTCAATTAGCTGATAAGAGTGTTAAGAGACCTGCAGGGATTTTAGATGATGTTCTAGTACAAGCGGATAAATTTGTGTTCCCTGCAGACTTTTGTAATTCTTGATTGTGCAGTTGATGAGGATACCCCTATTATTTTAGGGAGGCCTTTCCTTGCTACAGGGAAGACTATTATAGATTGTGAAGCTTCTGAGATAAAGAGAGGTTAAATGACGAGGAGGTGACCTTTAGTATTCAAAAATCCATGAGGAGACCTAGCGAGTTTGCTAATTGTTCCATGGCTAATGTCTTAGACGTAGATGACCTTGAAGATGATAAGTCTTACTATCCTAAAGACCCACTAGAAGCTTGTATTATGAATATGGACATCCTTGATGGCGAGGAATGGGAGGAGACTATATTGGCCTTAGAAGGGCGCGGGTTTTGACATAGAGAACCACGATTGAGCCACTAGATTTGGCTAATAGGATAACCCCACCCGCAAAACCATCTATAGAGGAGCCCCCTCAGTTGGAGCTCAAACCATTGCCCGAGCACCTGAAATATGTTTTCCTGGGACCTAACTCTACTTTGCCTATTATTATCTCATCTAGTTTGTCAGATGTGCAGGTAGAAAGATTAATGCAGGTTTTGAAGGAGTGCAAGCAGGCGATTGGATGGACTATTGCTGACATTAAGGGAATAAGCCCAGCTTTTTGCATGCACAAGATTCTGTTGGAGGAGGGTGCTAAACCTTTAATAGAGCATCAAAGAAGGCTAGTCCCAAACATGAAAGAGGTAGTCAAGAAAGAAATAATAAAGTGGCTGGAGGCAGGTATTATCTTTGCAATTTCTGATAGTCAATGGGTAAGTCCAGTCCAGTGTGTGCCGAAGAAAGGTAGGATGACTGTGGTTAAAAATGAGAATAATGATCTAATCCCCACTAGAACTTTAACTGGCTGGCGAATTTGTATGGACTATAGGAAGTTGAATAAAGCCACTAAGAGAGATCACTTCCCTCTTCCCTTTATTGATCGGATGCTTGACAGATTGGTAAGGAGGTCCCACTTTTGTTTCTTAGATGGTTATTCAGGGTATAATCAGATTCATATTGCCCCTGAGGACCAAGAGAAAACTACCTTCACATGTTCCTATGGCACCTTTGCTTTTCGAAGGATGCCCTTTGGTTTATGTAATGGGCCTGCCACCTTTCAAAGGTGTATGATGGCTATCTTTACGGACATGGTGGAGGATATTATGGAAGTATTTATGGATGACTTCTCTGTGGTAGGTAACTCTTTTGATGAATGTCTGATTAATTTAGAGAGAGTGTTGAAAAGGTGTATTGAAACTAACCTTGTGCTGAATTGGGAGAAGTGCCACTTTATGGTGCAAGAGGGGATAGTCTTAGGACACCAAGTGTCAAGTAGGGGGATTGAGGTTGACAAAGCCAAAGTATAGGTGATTAAAGATTTGCCTGAGCCCACTTCAGTGAGGGCAATTCGTAGCTTTTTAGGCCATGTTGGTTTCTATAGGAGGTTCATTAAGGACTTCTCTAAGATCTCTCATCCCTTGTGTAAATTGCTTGAAAATGATCACCCCTTTGTTTTTTCTGATGAGTGCAGGTTAGCTTTCAAGGAGCTAAAGGAGAGGTTTGTGTCAGGACCAATCATTGTAGCACCTAATTGGGATGAGCCATTTGAGCTGATGTGTGACGCAAGTGACTATGCTGTGGGTGCAGTGCTTGGGCAAAGGAAGGATAAAATAATGCACCCAGTCTACTATGCTAGTCGCACACTGAATGGAGTACAATTGAATTACACAACTACGGAGAAGGAGATGCTAGTTGTAGTATTCGCCTTTGACAAGTTTTGTTCCTACCTACTTGGCTCAAAGGTGGTGGTGTACACAGACCATGGTGCAATTCGGTATCTAGTTGAGAAAAAAGACTCCAAGCCCCATTTGATATGGTGGGTGTTGCTATTACAAGAATTCGATATGGAGATCCGTGATCGTAAAGGTACTGAGAACCAGGTTGCAGACCATCTTTCTAGACTTGAAGGAGCTGAGAAGCGAGTTGAGGAAGGTGAGATTTGGGAAAATTTTCTAGATGAGCAGTTATTGGCTACTACACTAGAAGAAATTCCATGGTATGCTGATATTGCAAACTATCTGCTTAGTGAAATAATTCCTCACGATTTTGACTCTGCGAAAAAGAAAAGGTTTTTGTACGAATGTAAATCTTATTTTTGGGATGAACATTATTTGTTTAAAATATGTGTTGATAATATGATCCAGAAATGTGTCACCGAGATAGAACAATCCTCTATTTTGCAGGCATGTCATTCTTCACCTTATGGTGGACATTTTGGAGGGACCCGGACAGCTGCTAAGGTGTAGGAAGCAGGTTTCTTTTGGCCTACATTGTTCAAGGACGCTAATATTTGGGTCCGGGCTTGTGATGAGTGCCAGAGGGCTGGAAACATCTCCCGTCGTCATGAGATGCCTATGAAACCAATCTTGGAGGTTGAGGTATTTGACGTGTGGGGGATAGATTTTATGGGTCCATTTGTTAGCTCCTTTGGGAACAAGTACATACTTGTGGCAGTAGATTACGTCTCCAAGTGGGTCGAGGCTGTTGCTCTTCCCACTAGTGATGCCAAGGGAGTTACTCAATTCCTTAAAAGGAGCATCTTCTCTAAATTTGGTACTCCTCGGGCTTTCATTAGTGATGGGGAAAGTCATTTTTGCAACCAAGTGTTCAAGAGGTTACTGGAAAAGTATGGTGATCATCATAGAGTTGCCACACCTTACCACCCGCAGACCAGCGGGCAAGTTGAGGTCTCAAATAGAGAGATTAAAAGTGTGCTTCAAAACACTGTAAATGCTATTAGGACTGATTGGGAAAGGAAGCTGGATGACGCTTTATGGGCTTATAGGACTGCTTACAAGACACCTATAGGGATGACTCCTTACAAGATGGTGTTTGTGAAGGCATGTCATTTGCCTGTAGAATTAGAGCATAGAGCTTTGTGGACTCTTAGGAGAGTAAATCTGAATTATGAATCTGCAGCTTCTAGCAGGATCAACGAGCTGCACGAACTTAAGGAGAGATGTTTTAACGCTTATGAGAGTGCGAGACTATACAAGGAGAGGATGAAAAACTTGCATGACAAGAGGATAATAAATAAGAGCTTTGAGCCGGGTGAACATGTATTGCTTTATAATTCTAGACTTCGTTTGTTCCCTGGTAAGCTTAAGTCCAGGTGGTCTGGACCATTTAAAGTTGTGCAAGTGGCACCTCATGGAGCTGTGGAAGTGGAGAGTGAGGATGGTTCAAGACGATTTAAGGTAAATGTTCAAAGGTTGAAAAGTTACTATGGAATGGAAGAAGAGGTCAAGGTGATCTCTGTCTTGTAATTTTATGAGTGATGGAAGCTTACATAATGTCGTGCCACGACTATAAATAAGGCGCTTCTTGGGAGGCAACCCGTGATTTTAATTGTAAACAAAAAAAAAATACAATAAGAGTCGTGCCACGACATTAAATAAGGCGCTGCGTGGGAGGCAACCCACGATTTTAGTTAGTATTTATCGTTTTACTAATTTTTATTTTAATTGTAGGGTATTAATGTTTGATCGAGTTTTGTAGGATCAATTGACAGTTGCAAAGTTCGTGGAACATGCGAAGTGAATCAAGATGAGCAAGTTGAAAAATGGTATGAAACAAGGTGACTAATTGTGAAGGGCTCGTGGCACGCTAGGACCACGCGGGATATTTGGCCTAAGGAGCATTTAAGTCTCGTGCCACGAGACTAGCACGAGAAATTTTTGTGGGTGAGCTTAAAAAAATACAGCGCATGGAGGCTCACAAACGAGGCCACCACACGAATTTATAAAAGCCAGGTAAGTAATTTTAATCTAAAACAAAGAAAAACAAAAATAAAACAAAAAGAACAGACACAACACATGTTCCCTCCCTTCAGTTCACACACCGATTCCCCTCCCCTGAAACCTTCACCCCAATCGCCACCATCACTTTAGCAGCAGCCCGCCACCACCGCTGATGGCTTCCAAGTAATCTCTCATATACCTTCTCGTTTTCTCTTCCTCTCCCGTCGTCTCTCACCCCTGTTTCCCGTCTCCCCTCTCCCCCGCCACTCCCCACCTCTGTTCGCCATCTCCCTCACACCGCTGCCCTGTTCTCGTCACCCCCACCCCTGTTCCCGTCACCCCCCACCCCTGTTCCCGTCGATCCATTCTGATCCTAGGGTTCCGCCAGTACAGTTGGACCCTAGTTGCTGTCCCCTTTGCTCTTGCTATAGTTTGGTATGTGATTAAAATTTTGGTATGTACTTACAAGTAAGGTTGTGAAATACAGTCTTTGTAGCTTGATTATTGCACTTTTATATTGTTTCTATACTTGTGATTTCTTGGCATAAAGTTGATCAGATTCATGACTGGTTCTATATTGCCATATACCTATTGTGTGTCGCATTGTTTATGAGGTATTTTTGCTTTGTTGTACGACTGTTGTTGGGTTTATTAACAAGTGAGGGCTAGTTGATTTAGTTCTTGGGATTGCATATTTGTGTATAATGGTTTTTTGACACCATGATTTGAATTGCTTTTTTTTTTTTTTTGGTTTGCTAAGCATGCGAGCGAGTATGTATGTGACTCAATGCTAGCATTTCGACTGTGTGTAAGTTTTTTGATGGTGAATTATGAGGCGCTGAAGGGGCTGGTTGTTTTATGTATAATATGATGCTTTTATTGGTATAAAATTGTTAGGGACCTCATTGATGCGTTGAATCAAGGCGGGGAAGTCTGATTACCCGTCCACTTTTTGTGTTATTGGAATGATTTCGAAGTGTCACTTGTTGTGTTACTCGATGTTGTGCAAGTAGTTAGTTGATTCAACAGCTCTTTGTCACGGTGTTTCATATCTTAATTGCTCTTTGTGTGTTGCTACACTAAAGTTTTGAATTTCTAGGGTTGTTCTGCTTTCTTACTTGGTTTTTTATCTTTAGTTCCAGGAGTTAAATACAATGGGCCGTGTAAGAAAGATTAATAGGACAACGTAGATACAACCTGGAAAGGAAGTTGATTCAGAGCAACAACCTGCAGCCAAGCAACGCAAGACAGTTTCTCACACTGTTTGGCGTGATGATCGAGCCAAAGAAGATTACAAAGAGATTTGTGGTAAGACGTTTCTGAGTGAATCACCTATTGACACTGATATGTGTAGGAGAAAGTTTTCAGATGTGTTGGAGGAAATTCAGAGGAGACAGTGGGATGTGTTGCTAACTGGGTTATGCAAAGCCAACATATGTTGGGTTCGTGAGCTGCTGGCCAATTGGAGGATGGATGTTGATAATGTGGTAAATGTTCGTGGCAAAATGGTTGACATATCTCCTAACAAGCTGAATGAGTTCCTGGAGCTCCCACAGGTTGATAGAGCTGCACTATAGGCTATTGAGAATGCACCAGATATTAATGATATCAGACGTGTGATATGTGATGATAATCCAAAGGAAAAGTGGAAGGCGAGTTCAGGGTCTCCCCACAACACCTTAGCTTTCAAATATTTCTCTAAGAAAGCGCGAGTGTATCTGAGATTTATTTGCTTGCGTTTGATTCCCTGTGAACACATGACAGACATACGGTTTGAGAGGGTTATTTTCACCTATGTATTGATGAAAATGATTGATATTAATATGGGCTATTTGATGTTTCGAGAGTTGCAGCGCACTCGAGAAAATATGCAGTAGCGCTTGTCCTTTCCTAACACTTTGACCAAATATTATGAATATGGACATCCTTGATGGCGAGGAATGGGAGGAGACTATATTGGCCTTAGAAGGGCGCGGGTTTTGACATAGAGAACCACGATTGAGCCACTAGATTTGGCTAATAGGATAACCCCACCCGCAAAACCATCTATAGAGGAGCCCCCTCAGTTGGAGCTCAAACCATTGCCCGAGCACCTGAAATATGTTTTCCTGGGACCTAACTCTACTTTGCCTATTATTATCTCATCTAGTTTGTCAGATGTGCAGGTAGAAAGATTAATGCAGGTTTTGAAGGAGTGCAAGCAGGCGATTGGATGGACTATTGCTGACATTAAGGGAATAAGCCCAGCTTTTTGCATGCACAAGATTCTGTTGGAGGAGGGTGCTAAACCTTTAATAGAGCATCAAAGAAGGCTAGTCCCAAACATGAAAGAGGTAGTCAAGAAAGAAATAATAAAGTGGCTGGAGGCAGGTATTATCTTTGCAATTTCTGATAGTCAATGGGTAAGTCCAGTCCAGTGTGTGCCGAAGAAAGGTAGGATGACTGTGGTTAAAAATGAGAATAATGATCTAATCCCCACTAGAACTTTAACTGGCTGGCGAATTTGTATGGACTATAGGAAGTTGAATAAAGCCACTAAGAGAGATCACTTCCCTCTTCCCTTTATTGATCGGATGCTTGACAGATTGGTAAGGAGGTCCCACTTTTGTTTCTTAGATGGTTATTCAGGGTATAATCAGATTCATATTGCCCCTGAGGACCAAGAGAAAACTACCTTCACATGTTCCTATGGCACCTTTGCTTTTCGAAGGATGCCCTTTGGTTTATGTAATGGGCCTGCCACCTTTCAAAGGTGTATGATGGCTATCTTTACGGACATGGTGGAGGATATTATGGAAGTATTTATGGATGACTTCTCTGTGGTAGGTAACTCTTTTGATGAATGTCTGATTAATTTAGAGAGAGTGTTGAAAAGGTGTATTGAAACTAACCTTGTGCTGAATTGGGAGAAGTGCCACTTTATGGTGCAAGAGGGGATAGTCTTAGGACACCAAGTGTCAAGTAGGGGGATTGAGGTTGACAAAGCCAAAGTATAGGTGATTAAAGATTTGCCTGAGCCCACTTCAGTGAGGGCAATTCGTAGCTTTTTAGGCCATGTTGGTTTCTATAGGAGGTTCATTAAGGACTTCTCTAAGATCTCTCATCCCTTGTGTAAATTGCTTGAAAATGATCACCCCTTTGTTTTTTCTGATGAGTGCAGGTTAGCTTTCAAGGAGCTAAAGGAGAGGTTTGTGTCAGGACCAATCATTGTAGCACCTAATTGGGATGAGCCATTTGAGCTGATGTGTGACGCAAGTGACTATGCTGTGGGTGCAGTGCTTGGGCAAAGGAAGGATAAAATAATGCACCCAGTCTACTATGCTAGTCGCACACTGAATGGAGTACAATTGAATTACACAACTACGGAGAAGGAGATGCTAGTTGTAGTATTCGCCTTTGACAAGTTTTGTTCCTACCTACTTGGCTCAAAGGTGGTGGTGTACACAGACCATGGTGCAATTCGGTATCTAGTTGAGAAAAAAGACTCCAAGCCCCATTTGATATGGTGGGTGTTGCTATTACAAGAATTCGATATGGAGATCCGTGATCGTAAAGGTACTGAGAACCAGGTTGCAGACCATCTTTCTAGACTTGAAGGAGCTGAGAAGCGAGTTGAGGAAGGTGAGATTTGGGAAAATTTTCTAGATGAGCAGTTATTGGCTACTACACTAGAAGAAATTCCATGGTATGCTGATATTGCAAACTATCTGCTTAGTGAAATAATTCCTCACGATTTTGACTCTGCGAAAAAGAAAAGGTTTTTGTACGAATGTAAATCTTATTTTTGGGATGAACATTATTTGTTTAAAATATGTGTTGATAATATGATCCAGAAATGTGTCACCGAGATAGAACAATCCTCTATTTTGCAGGCATGTCATTCTTCACCTTATGGTGGACATTTTGGAGGGACCCGGACAGCTGCTAAGGTGTAGGAAGCAGGTTTCTTTTGGCCTACATTGTTCAAGGACGCTAATATTTGGGTCCGGGCTTGTGATGAGTGCCAGAGGGCTGGAAACATCTCCCGTCGTCATGAGATGCCTATGAAACCAATCTTGGAGGTTGAGGTATTTGACGTGTGGGGGATAGATTTTATGGGTCCATTTGTTAGCTCCTTTGGGAACAAGTACATACTTGTGGCAGTAGATTACGTCTCCAAGTGGGTCGAGGCTGTTGCTCTTCCCACTAGTGATGCCAAGGGAGTTACTCAATTCCTTAAAAGGAGCATCTTCTCTAAATTTGGTACTCCTCGGGCTTTCATTAGTGATGGGGAAAGTCATTTTTGCAACCAAGTGTTCAAGAGGTTACTGGAAAAGTATGGTGATCATCATAGAGTTGCCACACCTTACCACCCGCAGACCAGCGGGCAAGTTGAGGTCTCAAATAGAGAGATTAAAAGTGTGCTTCAAAACACTGTAAATGCTATTAGGACTGATTGGGAAAGGAAGCTGGATGACGCTTTATGGGCTTATAGGACTGCTTACAAGACACCTATAGGGATGACTCCTTACAAGATGGTGTTTGTGAAGGCATGTCATTTGCCTGTAGAATTAGAGCATAGAGCTTTGTGGACTCTTAGGAGAGTAAATCTGAATTATGAATCTGCAGC
Organism: Petunia x hybrida; assembly: GCA_037355625.1. Lineage (NCBI taxonomy): Eukaryota > Viridiplantae > Streptophyta > Magnoliopsida > Solanales > Solanaceae > Petunia > Petunia x hybrida. The sequence continues at coordinate 113,837 of JBBBVM010000763.1, read as the reverse complement.
TTCTAGCAGGATCAACGAGCTGCACGAACTTAAGGAGAGATGTTTTAACGCTTATGAGAGTGCGAGACTATACAAGGAGAGGATGAAAAACTTGCATGACAAGAGGATAATAAATAAGAGCTTTGAGCCGGGTGAACATGTATTGCTTTATAATTCTAGACTTCGTTTGTTCCCTGGTAAGCTTAAGTCCAGGTGGTCTGGACCATTTAAAGTTGTGCAAGTGGCACCTCATGGAGCTGTGGAAGTGGAGAGTGAGGATGGTTCAAGACGATTTAAGGTAAATGTTCAAAGGTTGAAAAGTTACTATGGAATGGAAGAAGAGGTCAAGGTGATCTCTGTCTTGTAATTTTATGAGTGATGGAAGCTTACATAATGTCGTGCCACGACTATAAATAAGGCGCTTCTTGGGAGGCAACCCGTGATTTTAATTGTAAACAAAAAAAAAATACAATAAGAGTCGTGCCACGACATTAAATAAGGCGCTGCGTGGGAGGCAACCCACGATTTTAGTTAGTATTTATCGTTTTACTAATTTTTATTTTAATTGTAGGGTATTAATGTTTGATCGAGTTTTGTAGGATCAATTGACAGTTGCAAAGTTCGTGGAACATGCGAAGTGAATCAAGATGAGCAAGTTGAAAAATGGTATGAAACAAGGTGACTAATTGTGAAGGGCTCGTGGCACGCTAGGACCACGCGGGATATTTGGCCTAAGGAGCATTTAAGTCTCGTGCCACGAGACTAGCACGAGAAATTTTTGTGGGTGAGCTTAAAAAAATACAGCGCATGGAGGCTCACAAACGAGGCCACCACACGAATTTATAAAAGCCAGGTAAGTAATTTTAATCTAAAACAAAGAAAAACAAAAATAAAACAAAAAGAACAGACACAACACATGTTCCCTCCCTTCAGTTCACACACCGATTCCCCTCCCCTGAAACCTTCACCCCAATCGCCACCATCACTTTAGCAGCAGCCCGCCACCACCGCTGATGGCTTCCAAGTAATCTCTCATATACCTTCTCGTTTTCTCTTCCTCTCCCGTCGTCTCTCACCCCTGTTTCCCGTCTCCCCTCTCCCCCGCCACTCCCCACCTCTGTTCGCCATCTCCCTCACACCGCTGCCCTGTTCTCGTCACCCCCACCCCTGTTCCCGTCATCCCCACCCCTGTTCCCGTCGATCCATTCTGATCCTAGGGTTCCGCCAGTACAGTTGGACCCTAGTTGCTGTCCCCTTTGCTCTTGCTATAGTTTGGTATGTGATTAAAATTTTGGTATGTACTTACAAGTAAGGTTGTGAAATACAGTCTTTGTAGCTTGATTATTGCACTTTTATATTGTTTCTATACTTGTGATTTCTTGGCATAAAGTTGATCAGATTCATGACTGGTTCTATATTGCCATATACCTATTGTGTGTCGCATTGTTTATGAGGTATTTTTGCTTTGTTGTACGACTGTTGTTGGGTTTATTAACAAGTGAGGGCTAGTTGATTTAGTTCTTGGGATTGCATATTTGTGTATAATGGTTTTTTGACACCATGATTTGAATTGCTTTTTTTTTTTTTTTTGGTTTGCTAAGCATGCGAGCGAGTATGTATGTGACTCAATGCTAGCATTTCGACTGTGTGTAAGTTTTTTGATGGTGAATTATGAGGCGCTGAAGGGGCTGGTTGTTTTATGTATAATATGATGCTTTTATTGGTATAAAATTGTTAGGGACCTCATTGATGCGTTGAATCAAGGCGGGGAAGTCTGATTACCCGTCCACTTTTTGTGTTATTGGAATGATTTCGAAGTGTCACTTGTTGTGTTACTCGATGTTGTGCAAGTAGTTAGTTGATTCAACAGCTCTTTGTCACGGTGTTTCATATCTTAATTGCTCTTTGTGTGTTGCTACACTAAAGTTTTGAATTTCTAGGGTTGTTCTGCTTTCTTACTTGGTTTTTTATCTTTAGTTCCAGGAGTTAAATACAATGGGCCGTGTAAGAAAGATTAATAGGACAACGTAGATACAACCTGGAAAGGAAGTTGATTCAGAGCAACAACCTGCAGCCAAGCAACGCAAGACAGTTTCTCACACTGTTTGGCGTGATGATCGAGCCAAAGAAGATTACAAAGAGATTTGTGGTAAGACGTTTCTGAGTGAATCACCTATTGACACTGATATGTGTAGGAGAAAGTTTTCAGATGTGTTGGAGGAAATTCAGAGGAGACAGTGGGATGTGTTGCTAACTGGGTTATGCAAAGCCAACATATGTTGGGTTCGTGAGCTGCTGGCCAATTGGAGGATGGATGTTGATAATGTGGTAAATGTTCGTGGCAAAATGGTTGACATATCTCCTAACAAGCTGAATGAGTTCCTGGAGCTCCCACAGGTTGATAGAGCTGCACTATAGGCTATTGAGAATGCACCAGATATTAATGATATCAGACGTGTGATATGTGATGATAATCCAAAGGAAAAGTGGAAGGCGAGTTCAGGGTCTCCCCACAACACCTTAGCTTTCAAATATTTCTCTAAGAAAGCGCGAGTGTATCTGAGATTTATTTGCTTGCGTTTGATTCCCTGTGAACACATGACAGACATACGGTTTGAGAGGGTTATTTTCACCTATGTATTGATGAAAATGATTGATATTAATATGGGCTATTTGATGTTTCGAGAGTTGCAGCGCACTCGAGAAAATATGCAGTAGCGCTTGTCCTTTCCTAACACTTTGACCAAATATATGCGGTCATTGAAGGTTGTGGTTGATGACGGAGATGAAAAGGAGCAAGAAATTCCAAAGGAAGTCGATATCACAAATGTCAAGAGCCTGGATAAAGATAGAGTGGAGAAGTTATCTTATGAGCGACACTTGGATAGACATGAGCGGATGCTACTTCGCCAATGGCGTGCCACAGAGCTTGATATGAAGATGAAGGGCGTGGATCTTACTCCTCTTATGACTGAGTTGCCTTATTGACACGACCCAAAATCTGGCTAGGCCATGCAGGCACCCGACATCCTCCCCTAGACCCGTCGGGCGAACCCTTACCAATTAAATTAGGAAAATAAATATAATTCAATTCATAAATAAGAACAAGACTTAAAAAAAAAATACAGACATACTGATACCTCTAAGCTGTACAAAAGAACTTACAGCTGACTACCCAACACACTAGGTTTAGGGCTATCCAGACTAGACATCTAGGAGTACAGAAGAGGACAGATACCTCCTGAAGGGAGAAAAATGCAACTGAAATAATAAACATAAAACTGGTGGCCATCCGGAATAAATGCTGGCTAACCCTGACAGCTGAAGCCGTCTTCGCTCCTTCACAACGTGGTGAACCAAATCCTGGAGCGAACCTGCCGAAACGAAATAGATAGACAAAAACAAACAACAAACAAGGGTGAGTCAAAAGGACTCAATAAGTGGGGCAGACTAGCCATCTCAAAGAATTGGATAGCTAGCCAGGGAGAAAAGAAACAGATAGACCAAATTCCTCTTATTTAAATTATAAAAAGGCAGAGCCAGATAACAACCGGAAACACGTAAGAAACTTATAAACTCAACCAAGGATGCGACCCAGAAACATATCAACAAATAAGCAATGCACGTAGAAGCAGAACAGTAGTTATGTACCACAAGTCTACACAAAGGTATGAAATGAAATGAAATATGATTCAAAGGGTCACATGTACCAAATGAATGGAGCGGAATCCTCCTGCTCCGAGGGCGGAATCCTCCTGCCCTCAATATGGTGCAAAAGAGCGAAATCCTCCTGCTCCGAGGGCGGAATCCTCCTACCCTCAATATGATGCAATGGAGCGGAATCCTCCTGCTCGAGGGCGGAATCCTCCTACCTTCAACATGATGCAATGGAGCGGAATCTTCCTGCTCCGAGGGCGGAATCCTCCTACCCTCAATATGATGTAATGGAGCGGAATCCTCTTGCTCCGAGGGCGGAATCCTCCTACCCTCAATATGATATAAACCAGAGGCGAAATACTCCTGCACTCTCCTGTGGCGAAATACTTCTGCACTCGATATGATATGCAATGTAATGCATATGAATGCAATATGATGCAATAATAACCCTTCACCGGCGCGGAACTCTCATCGACAGCCGGGAAGTAGATGCCAACTCACAGCCAGAGTACCATGCTCAGATCCTCAATGCAATACCAACAATAGGACATAACATATAATATATAATGTAAATCCAAAGCAAAGGTGTAATGAGTACGCCTATCGGCAGCTACTCACATAAGGAACATGTGGTAGAAAATCCACGAGGCCAGGTGCCTCCAAAGAAATGGATATAAACAATCACCTTGTTACAAAGTTAGCACCGCCACTCAATAACCGCTTTGTCCTTTGGATTCATTGCCAAACGATCCCACTGTGTTCAATAAGCAGAAAAATATATCACATAAGGCTAACGGCTTCATTCCTTACGTCTTAGGGCAATCCAGTTAGGAATCTAATGCCCTATTCGCATACGCAATACGCAGGCCAGGCCTATGTACAGGGTTTAAGGTCACATAACCAAACCCTAAATAAATTACATTTATATGTTGCCATAACTCACTGAGTACGAATATATAATCAATTCCATTATCGGGGTCCAATTGACCCTTTAAACTATTAATTGAACTTATTAAAACGATGTCTAATATCCCAATTTTTACTGTTAAAATATATTCAAACACATGTAATAAACTCAAATAATGCATGAAGATCATTACCTGAATGTTTTGGAATGAAAATTCTATCTTTTCTCCGGCTCTTTTCTCATTTTCGGGCCTTTTTTCGCCTGCGTTATGTCTTGTTCTTCCTTTCTGCGTTTTCGCTTTTTATGTTTTGTGTACGTATGTTTCTGTTCATCACTTATAGAAAGGCTTGGAAAAAATTCTACCGCCTCTTATCTTTCATTTTATCTTTTCTTTTATTTTTGTCTTTTTCTCTTTTTCTTTTCTTTTATTTTCTTTTTGCGACGAAAATTAAAATGGTACCCTGCGATATTTGAAATAATTCTACCTTTTGCATACAAGTTATACAAAATATATGTAACACACTTGCTAAGACGAATCTCAAATCGGACTCCCGAAAATTTATTGGAAAGAAGTCAAATTATTTAACTTTCGACATTTTAGCGGAAACTAGCCGAACAACCTCGAAATTCACTTTCAAAAGTTCACAAAAGTCACAAATAATCATACCAACCTAACGGCGCTTTTGGATTTCGAATCGGAGCTCATTCGCCAAAACCGAGCTCGAAAATCTCTTTTTAATATTTATCGACAATAAAAACTGAAACCTTCTTCCGATGCCTACCAAACGAAGTCTGATTTAGCTCAAAATTTACAGACAAGTCCTTATGGACCTTACGAAGATATTAAAATTATTGGCACGCCAATCGGAGTCCTAACTTCCAAAACGACTGACCGAGGTCGTTTCACTTATACTGCTGATGAGCGCTTGCTAGTTGGCTTTCCGCCTGAGGTTGCGCTACCTGCTGTTTCTACTATGGTTACACCATCCTAGGTAGTTTCTACTCTTTTTTCTACCCATGTGGATGTTTCGAGAGCTGCTGCCACCTCTGCTGGTGGGCCTGCTGACACTGCAGTAGCTGCTGTGACTACTTCTGATGTTGTTCCTGGTGCACGTCCTAATGCGAGCGCCAGCTGTTCGACTACTACTGCTTGACAGGGAGTACCACCACCCTACTTGTTAAATATATTTTTGTTATAGTGCAGTGAGGACACTGTCTACTCTTAAGTGTGGGGTGGGAGTTTATTGTGTGGTACTTATTTATTTTAGGATGTTTTCATACTTTCTTGTCACTTGACAGTTTTTGATTTATTTCTTGCTTTCTAGTTTTTGTTGGGTTTATAATATCCTAAATATTCTTGGCCTGTAATAGAATAGTATTATAAATATTTAGTAGTTTATTAATATTAAAGTTAATTTTTACCTTAGTTATTTCTTAGTATATCAATAATCTCTTTGGGTTTTCTTAGCCTTGGTTATTTCCCATTGAGTTATTTATGCTGAATCAGGCAGTCTGTGGGTTAGATAATAAAGAAAGCATAATATATATATATATATATATATATATATATATATATAAAATGCCTAAGAGCTCAGAAGGATGAAAATTGGAGAGTAGGCAGTAAAAGAGGGAAGTGAGGAATTCGGAATGCAACACTTATCTAGAACTACCTACATATTTTTTAACATCCTTTTTGAGTTCATAGTAAGGTATTGCGAAGTGAAACTGAATTGATCTTTGAGTTCCATGTACAGTGTGTGGTGAGTTTATTTGTATACTTCTCATTGTTTCATGATAAGTCTAGAACTTGCCCTGCTTGTTGTTTGAGGCGAAATCCTAGGTAGTCTTGATCTGAAGAATGAAAGTAGGCCTTCTTTGGCCCGCCAGTTCCCAAATTAGCCTATCTAATAAATATATTTCGTTGAGTCCCCAATTTGAGCCTATTGACCTTTTCTTTGGTAACCTGAATTACAAGCCCTATCCATTTTTCTATTTACCTCTCTTGTTACCCATCTTCCCCTTAACTACTTTAGGTTGTGTGTTTGGAAAGATGGTGGGTTATTAATAAGAGTTGTTGTATACCTGGGAAGAAAGTTGCAAAAGAGTGAATGAATGAAATACTTGATATTCTCTTCGTATAGAAAGATGTGAAAATAAAAAAAAAGAAATAAAGGATGGGGGCAATGTTCCCATGCTCGGTTAAGGGTGATAAAAGCCTCGAGTATGAACACGCCAAAGGCATCCTAGTGAGGTTGATGTGTCTCATTGAACTCTTAGGTCCCCAATCATCCAAGTGTTGAAAAAAATCACAGCAAAAATAAAAGAAAAGGAAGAGAATGAGTTGATGAATAAACGAGGAGAAAGGTGAGGAAAAATTAGTAGTAAGTGATGTTTAAAGTGTTGAGGGGAAAAATTAGTCACTATATAACCAAAAGTGCACCACACCTTACCCCAAGCACCCATTATAAGCTATGAAAAGCCCTACTTGACTTTTGATTGAGACTCCTACATTAGTGGATAACGACAAAGTGGGCAAGCCTATGGTACTTTTCTGTGGGACATGAGAAATTTCTTTCTGAGTGTGAGAGTGTTTGATATTTGATATGCCACAATTTCTCTTGAAATCATATGTTGTATGTTTGGTGCCATCTTCTTTCTGTGAGGTACATTGGAACTTGAGTGGTCTATAGGTCTCTACTTTCAATACTTGACCATGACCAAAAGAAAGGGTGTTTGAATTTTATGGGTGAGTTTTGCTAAGTTGTTGTCACTAGTCCTTATCTAATCTTGATGTCTTGCCCGCATTTTGTGTATTCTTCTTCTTTGCTCGAGGACGAGCAAAAGTCTAAGTGTGGGGTTGTAATATTTGGCTATTTCACCTATATTTTAAGGGTAGATTTACCATGTTATGATAGTACACCTAAGAGTTTATATGCAAAATTCTCAAGAGTTGATACTAATTGAGTTGTTTGGTGTTGTAGGATTTGAACATGGTGAATGGAGCAAGAAAGTGCTATGTTTGGAGGAGTTAAAATCTCAAATGGTCACTCAACTTTGGCAAATTAACCACCAAAGTCACTTTACTTGGTTGGTCCTAAAAAAGTCACTCAACTTAGGGAAAATATCTCCAAAAGTAATTCTGGCTAGTTTTTGCACCGTCATCCACCGAAAATCTGACGTGGCTTTTTAAAATACTTTTATATACTCGTAAGTCCCACTTTCTTTGCCATGTAGGACTATTTTTTAATTATAGTTACTAGTTTTCTGGCACGTGCATTGCATGTGTATTCCTAATAATTATTACAAAAATTATAAATATCTTGTAATAAGCGTATATAGTAGCTCGTAAATTAAAGAAAAATATATAAATTCGAAGTACTGATATATCAAATTCTTTTCGATCGACATTTTTTTTTTACGCAATACATAATCATACTAAAAAATACTTTTATACGAAGGCCAGTTTTTAATATTTGGACGATTTTAATCATGCAAATTTTATAATATAACAAGTACGAAGGCCAAATAATAGTTTGCTATACTCGTAATTCCTAATGCATAATAAGAATTTGTCATTAGCACAAAAGAAAAAGAAAAGAAAAGGTACTAATATCAAGCTGAATACTTGATATATTATAAAATTTGCATGATTAAAATCGTTCAAAGATTAATTACTGGCCTTCGTATAATAGACAAGTTTTATATTATATCAAGTATTCAGGATTCAGCTTGATATCAATACTTTTCTTGATATTCGTGCTAATGTCAAACTGTTATTATGCATTAGAAATTAGAAGTATGACAAACAATTATTTGGCCTTCGTACTTGATGTATTATACAATTTGCATTATTAAAATCATTCAAAAATTTATTACTGGCCTTCGTACAAAAGTAATGTTTAGTATGATTATGTATTGCATAAATAAAAAATGTCGATCGAAAAGAATTCGATATATCAGTACTTTGAATATACATATTTTTCTTTTATTTATGAGCTACTATACACGCTTATTACAAGATATTTATAATTTTTGTAATAATTATTAGGAATACACATGCAATGCACGTGCCAGAAAACTAGTAACTATACATGGCAAAGAAAGTGTGACCTACGGGTATATAAAAATATTTAAAAAGCCACGTCAGATTTTCGGTGGGTGACGGTGCAAAAAATGGCCAGAATTACTTTTGGAGATATTTTCCCTAATTTGAGTGACCTTTTTAGGACCTACCAAAATAAAGTGACTTTGGTGGTTAATTTGCAAAAGTTGAGTGACCATTTGAGATTTTAACTCAGCTTTGGAGCTAAAAGTGAAGATGTTGAATAGTTCAAGTGATCCGTGTGCCACACGAGTGACACGGGAAGAAATAGAGTCTTTGCTTAGGAATGGAATAAAAATTTCAGCGCATTTAGGCCAAATACGCGAGCGCCACACGAGCTGAGTTGCCTAAAGAAAATTAGTCCGCGTGGCACGCGGGTGCCACACAAAGTACAGAGTTATGGGGCAAAAAAATAAGGGCTTTTTGGTACTTTTGCTCAGTTTCTTACAGGGTATAAAAGCTTCTTTTGCCTCCATTATGGATTGGACACTAGAAAAAAGGCAAAAAGGAGGCTAGAGCTTTGGAGACTTCAAGAACAGAGTTTTTCCTAAATTCTTCCTTACTTTTTATAATTTAATTATTCATGTAATTTCATGAATTACATTGATATGATTATCATGAACATGAGTGGCTAATTCACCCATTCTAGGATTGATTGAACCACTCCAATACTTATGTGTTATGAATATTTATTTCATTGAATGAAACTTGTGAATCCTTCCTATCTAAGTGTTTATGTTTTGATTGCTATTAATTGGAAGGGTTCCCAATTGATTGTTCCCATTATTCTTGTGTGTCTAGGGATAGATTCATAGGTTTGGGTTAAACACTTAGTGATATTTCAACCTAAAATCAAGGTATTACTTAGGTTGTCAATAAGGTGATTTGTGACCATTGACCCTGATTATGAACTAAACTTATAGTCCTAGATATCTTCATTAATTAATTGATAAATTGGTTAGTGAAAGTTAGTACTATTACATGGGAGTGAATAGTTGTATAATTGGAGCAAGTGTTCAATAGGAAGAAAACAAATATTGAATTTGTTAAAAGAATTATTCTAACACATAGGTAGGAGTTGGGTAGATCAATCCTAGGCTTTTAAATCCTTGATTAATTATTCTATATTTTGTTGCTTACTTTAGTGTTAATTAGTTGTTACATTGAAACCACCATTCAATTACAAACCTTGGGAGTTAATTGGTTAGATAAATTAGTTAGACTAACAATTAGATTTCGAATATTCCTTGAGGGATTCGACCTCAGGACTTTAAGAACCGAGCTATATTTGCTGCGACCGCTTAGTCCCTTTTATAGGGCGTAGTTGGGCATGATCAGTCAGCAACATCCTTTGAGAGTTGCTTGGAGGCAACTGAAATTATTTGCTGTCGAGAGACAACTTTGTCTTGTTTGTTTTCCTCTGGTGCAGGAAAGGCTGGACGTTCTTCCTTCTTTTTTCTGGGCATTTTATTTTCCCTGCAAGAATTCTCCAGTGAGAAAATCCGGAATAGAGTTTGAGCTCTCAAATTCTATATCAAAATCAAAAATAGATAAAATAGCTTGCCATCTGGCAAATATATGTTTTGAGGCAAGGTTTTGTACATCTTTTTGTAAAACAGATTTTGCAACTTTGCAATCAAATCATAAAAGGAATTTTTGGTTTAGTAAATCAGCTTAAAATTTAGAAATGCATTAAACAATTGCTAACATTTCTTTTTTAACTGTAGGATAATTTTGTTGAGCATTATTCCAATGATTAGATGCAAATGCAATGATATGTTCTTTGCCATCTTTCTTTTATTTTAGTATGCCACCATAGCCAATGTCTGATGCATTTGTTTCAACAATTTTGAATGCAGAAGGATAAAGGAGAGATAAACAAGGAAGATGTTTAACTTTTAATTTTATGTGTTTGACAACGTTGGTATGAACATTAGTCCATGGAGGAGGATCCTTTTTCAATCTATTATGGAGAGGTTTTAACAGATTGCTAATACCCGGAATAAAATCAGATACATAATTAATACAACTTAAAAATCTTTGGAGCTGGGTTTTATCTAAGATTTGATCAGGGAACTTATCAGCAAACTGATTTGATTTTTGGATAGGGACAATAGTTCCTTGTTGGATATTGTGACCTAATAATCGCATATTTATTTGAAAAAGACTATATTTGGTTTTTGAAAGAACTAAGCCAATTTCCTTATTAAAGAAGATTCATAAATGTTTAAAATGTTGATAGATGCTAGTAGAAAATACTAAGACATCATCAATGTAAACGAAAATAAATTTTGAAAAAGGATTAAAAACGTGATTCACGATTCTTTGAAATTCTGAAGGAGCATTGTTTAATCCAAATGGTATTATATTCCATTCGTATTGCGTCACGACCCAAAATCCTATAGGCCGTGCGGGCACCCAAACCCAACTCATTGGACGAACCCCTCTTGAGCAACACTTGACTTGCATATGAAATAACCAAATAAAAGAAATTATGAAAAGAATAACGGAGTATGATATATAACCCAAATACACAACTAGGATCTTTGCAGCCATGTTCTAAGTCCTCCCATGAATCATGAACATCTAAGGAGTCAATAAGGTTATACATCTCCGAATATAAAGAAATACAATCATTAATATTAACATAAAAATAATAAGGAAAGATGTCACCACAGGACAAAAGTGGTTCACCATTAGATTAAAGGACGAGCAACTCTGTTTACCATAATACTTAGTAGAACTCGATATCGAATCTGCCGAATATAAAACAATACGAGGAAAAAAATAAAGAAAGTGGGTGAGTCAAAAGGACTCAGTAAGTGGGGACAGGGCTCCAAGTAGATGAACGAGCTCGGTCAGTCGTTTCGGAAGTTAGGACTCCGATTGGCGTGCTGATAATTTTAAAATATTTGTAATGTCCATTAGGACCTGTCTGTAAAATTTGAGCTAAATCAGACCTCGTTTGGTAGGCATCGGAAGAAGGTTTCAGTTTTTATTGGCAATAAATATTAAAAAGAGATTTTCGAGCTCGGTTTTGCCAAAGGAGCTCCGATTCGAAATCCGAAAGCGTCGTTAGGTTCGTATGATTATTTGTGATTTTTGTAAACTTTCGAAAGTGAATTTCGATGTTGTTCGGCTAGTTTCCGCTAAAATGCCGAAAGTTAAATAATTTGACTTTTTTCTATTAAAATTAGCATCTTGAGTTTTGGGAGTCCAATTTGAGATCCGCCTTCGCGAATATGTTACATATATTTTTTATAACTTGTATGAAAAAGTTGGAATTATTTCGAATATCGTAGGGTACCGTTTTAATTTCGTTAACAAAAGAAAATAAGATAAAAGAAAACAAAAAAAAACTAATAGAAAAGGACAAAATAAAAAGGTTAGGCGGTTTAGCATATATGCGTAAGTGCATATATGCTAATCTTATTGCAGAAGCAGTAACAGCGATTTCAGAGCAGAGAAAAACAAAATGGCGCAGAAGTGAAAAAAATGCCAGAAAATAAGAAAAGAGCCCGGAGAAAAGTAGAATTTTCAGTCTGAAACATTCAGGTAATGATCCTAATATATTATTTGAGTTTATTACGTGTGTTTGAATATATTTTTACGGTAAAAATAGGAAACTTAGACATCGCCCTAATGACGTAAATTGATAGTTTAAAGGGTCAAATGGACCCCGATAATGAAATTGATTATATATTCGTACTCAGTAAGTTATGGGCAACATATAAATGTAATTTATTTAGGGTTTGGTCATGTGACCCTAAACCCTGTATATAGGCCTTGCCTGCGTATTGCGTATGCGAATAGAGTATCAGGTTCCTACCTGGATTGCCCTAAGATGTGAGGAATGAAGCCTTTAGCCTAATGTGATATATTTTTCTGCTTATTGATCACAGTGGGATCGTTTGGCAATGAATTCAAAAAATAACGCGGTTGTTGGTCGCAATGCTAACTTTTGAGAGAGGTAAGTGTTTATATCCATTTCTTTGGAGGCCCTTGGCCTCGTGGATTTTCTACCTCGTGTTTCCTTACGTGTGTAGCTGCCGATAGGCGTACTCATTACGCCTTAGCTTTGAATTTACATTGTATATTATATGTTATGCCCTGTAGTTGGTATTGCATTGAACATATGAGCATTGCACTCTGGTTTTGAGCATTGCATATACTTCCCGGTTGGCGATGAGAGTCCCGCACCGGCGAAGGGTCATTATTACATATACTTCCCGGTTGGCGATGAGAGTCCCGCACCGGCGAAGGGTCATTATTGCATATACTTCCCGGTTGGCGATGAGAGTCCCGCACCGGTGAAGGGTCATCATTACATATACTTCCCGGTAATCGATGAGAGTCCCGAGCCGGTGAAGGGTCATTATTGCATATATCTCCTGGTAGACGATGAGAGTCCTGCACCGGAGATAGATTTCAGGTATATGTGACTGCATTGCATTGTACAGCATTCATCCCATCTCATTGCACCGCATACTGACTATTGTGTGTACTGTGTTGTGTTTTATGTATGCGGTATGTATACTATATCGTGGACATATCTAAGTTTGCCTATATATTTCTGGCTCGTATTCTGGATTGTGGGGATCGGGTTGCACGCCGCAACGGTATAAATATATGGATCAGGTTGCACACCGCTACAGTATAAATATATGAATTGGGTTGCGCGTCGCAACGGTATAAATATATGGATCGTGTTGCACGTCGCGACGGTATAAATATATGGATTGGGTTGCACGCCGCAGCAGGATGAATATATGGATCGGGTTGCACGCCGCAACAGGATGTATTTCTGATTGTTGATGTGTTCGGGATACCTAGATATTTTGGTTATCTTACGTTCCTGGTTGTTGATGAGTTTATGGTTTCATACATGTGTTCGGTTGTTATCTGGCTCTGCCTTTTTATAATTTAAATAAGAGAAATTTGGTTTATCTATTTCTTCTCCCTGGCTAGTTGTCCTATTCTTTGAGGTGGCTAGTCTGCCCCAGTTATTGAGTCCTTTTGACTCACCCTTGTTTGTTGTTTGTTTCTTGTCTGTCTACTTCGTTTCGGCAGGTTCGCTCCAGGATTGAGTTCGCCACGTTGTGAAGGAGCGAAGACGACTTCAGCTGTCAGGGTGAGCCAGCTTTTATTCCGAATGGCCACCAGTTTATTGGTTATTATTTCAGTTGCATTTTGTTCCCTTCAGGAGGTATTTTTCTTCTTTTGTACTCTTAAATGTCTAGTCTGGATAACCCTAAACCTAGTATGTTGGGTAGTCAGCTGTAATTTCTTTTGTACAGCTTAGAGGTATCAGTATGTCAGTGTTTTTTTTAAGTCTTGTTCTTATGAATTGAATCATATTTATTTTCCTAATTTAATTCGTAAGGGTTCGCCCGACGGGTCTAGGGGAGGATGTCGGGTGCCCGCACGGCCTAACCGGATTCCGGGTCGTGTCAGTTGGTATCAGAGCCATGTTTAGAGTCTATCCAGACTAAGACAGTGTCTAGTAGAGTCTCGCTAATGGGTATGTAGACGTCCGTACTTATCTACGAGGGGCTATGATGGCATTTAGGAAGTTTCACTTCCTTCTTGTCTGATCGTGCGTCAGTCTAGGATACAAAAGTATTTTCGTTAATTCCTTCATGGTAATTGTGAAACCCTCGTGCGATAAATCAGCAAATGGTATGAGTTCAGGACGAAGCAGTCTGGCCTGGGGTTAGCACTGACGAAGCCCCGAGAGTTTTTGACCGTGCTTACGATCTAGTTACGGATGTACGAGCTCCCGATGGGCAAGGGAGCAGGGCCTTGTGGTTCCCTTGGCTCTCTATGATGCTTTTACGAGAATTTTGGTGACGCAGATACCGTAAGAACCTATTATTCGCAGGGCAGCCTATCAGGTTGCCGCATGTGCAGACGTTCGATCTCAGGGAGCTCCTTTTCCGGTTCTTGATATTGCTGCAGTATTCCGGAGGTAGTATGTGTTGTACCTCTAATTGTTCTAGCTGGTTAGCCAGCCGAAGTAACGGTTCGGTCCGAGTGCCCAAAGAGGTTCCATTATTTTACGCGGTTGAACCTTCCGATATTCTTAAGCAATGCATCAGATAAACCCCGTGATTCTTTTAAAAAAAAAAATGATGCCAGCATATTATTCAGGCTCTTGATCATATAGAGCGGTATGGAGTTGATTATTCTTCTTTCCAGTTCCAGGGTCCAGCCTTGAATTGGTTGGCCGCTCTCTTATTAGCTAATTTGGTTCGGTTTTTCTTCTAGATTCGTGGAAAAATTCCTTTCGAGTAGCAAGCGAAATGGAGAGTGTTGCCAGTTTGAGTGGATTGATGATGCCGGGCAATCCACCACTAGGAGACCATTCACTCGGAGCCAAGTCAAGGATGTTCAAGAGGTGCATTTATACTTGGAGAGGAGAGGACTTGAAGAAAGGAGCGAATGGAAGCCATTTCGGGTGATCAAACTAGGCCTCACGCCTAAGGAAGAATTTGGCACAGAAGGGCCAGGCGCCCCGCCTAGCCAACTCACTGCCTAAGCCACTGGAAAGCACCCAGGCGCCCCGCCTAGGCCCAGGCAAGCCAGGCGCCCCGCCTAGCCAGGCGCCCCGCCTAGATGCCTGCAATTCCAGGCGCCCCTCCTGCAGCCCAAGCGCCCCTCCTAGCTGTGAAGACCTATGCTTATTTTACCGTTTTGCCCTACGTGGCCTATGTTTATGCACCTTATTAGTAAGGGTATTTTAGTCATTTTGGAAGCTTGGAAACACTATAAATATCCATGCTTAGCCTATTTACACTTAGTTTATGATAGTTGATGAATGTTAAACATTGAACATGAGCAAGGCTCTTGGTTATTGAATGAAACCCTTTGATTTTGGACTTGTAGTTCTTCTAGCGGATCTAGATGAATGCTTTTCCTCTCCGACCAATCTACTTGCGTGCTCGCGTTAGCTCGAGGGTAGTTGCATAGCGTAGGTGTTCTTGGCCTTCTCTCGGGGTGTAACGGAACAAGTTCTCCGTTGCTACTTGAGACTAGAGATCGAGATACGTTTCGTTCTTATCTTTACTTTCCGCGTATTGATTTCCTACATCATTTGGTATCAGAGCAAGGCTCGGGTCTCATTTCTACGAACCCTCGACCCTTGATTCTTCGTGCCTAGTATCCTCTTTTAGTTTCCTTGTTGTTCAAGTTATTAGAAAGGAGAAAATTACAAAAAAATTGAAAAATTGAAAATCTAAAAATTTGGTGTAACTTGTTGATTTGGATGATTTGTGATATGGGTGTTATTGATTCTTGATCGTGATTGAATTCCCGTTGCTTAGGTACCAAAATTGTTGGAATTGGTGAAGTTTGAGAAATTGAAACCCCAAAACCCCTTAAACCCTTGATGAACTTGTTCTTGATGATTTGGGCTTGATTCTTGGGTTGGATTGATGCTTGATTGAAAATTTGTTATTGGGGATTGAACTTCATTGAAAAACAAATGATTCGGTACCAATTTTGGGGAATTTGAACATGTATAACACCTACCTTGATGAATCACAATCCTTGTTGAACCCTTTGTGCTAAACCCTTGTGTTCTTGAGTTCTTGAGATTGAACCCTGATTTGATTGATTGTTTGGTTGATAATTTGATTGGGTTTTGTTAAGGAAGATCAAACACAACTTTGGGTATCATTGGATTGTGAAAACAAGTTGAAAACATCGGATTTGGGGCTTGAAAATCGACTTGAAACGAGTTTGGACCGAACTGAATCTGTCCCAGGTCCAGGCGCCCCGCCTAGACCCAGGCGCCCGCCTGACTTGCTCACTGCTTAAGGGCTCAGGCGCCCCGCCTGGAATACTGCACAGTCTAGGCGCCCCACCTGAGTTTCAGGCGCCCCTCCTGAGTGCTGAACGTGTTGTTTCGGGTAGATTTTCATAGGTATTTCCCTTTGTTTGATAACATCGCATCTAGTTAGTACTACTTCGAGTAACCGTTCTACTTGAATAGTGCTAACCCTTTAATTGCTCTTAGGTGAATTCGTGCCTAGCAAGGAGAGTAGAAATTCCAAGAAAAGCGTAGAATCTTTTACTCAAGTCCTTCACTTCAAAGTGCCTAGCGTTCATTGAGTCCCATTGATTCCACACTCACCCCGGAGTGTACGTGCCTCGTGAATAGTTTAGTTGAGTTGAGGAGTTGTAGTCATCTACGTGAAGCTTTGGAATTACAAGTCGAGTGAAATATCCACCGTCACCCAAAAGAGTGATCCGAGTGAACACAAGTGAGGGAGCGTGTGAGGTGTTTTAACTAACTCTTACTTTTTTTCTTTGTAGGTACCATGGCTAATGACGGACAAGATTTCATTAAGGAGGCCTTGGCTAATCTTCTTGCCAAGATGGACCTCATGAATCAAAGAATTGAGTCTCTTGAAAAGGGAGCTTCAAGTACTCAAGGTGAACATGGAACCCCGAGTGTCCACAATGAAAGGGGGACCCCGAGTGTCCCAATTGAAAGGGGGACCCCGAGAGTCCCAATGGAGGCCGGGGAGGGATCAAATAGCCCTACCTTTACCCCGGAGCAAGTTGTTGAATTGCTCAAGCAACAACGGGTAAAGGAGGATAAAGAGAGGATGGATCAAGTGTTGGGCAACACCCAACGAACGGGCATTCCCCGTATCTTAGACAACCCTCCAAGGAACATTCCACTACCACAACCCATCCGAAATGTGCAACCTCTTGAGCAAGTTGATGTAGCTCAAGAAGGAGATGAAGCCAATTATGGAGATGACATGTATGGGTTTGATGATCACTTTCAACCGAGACGAGGTATGAATTGGGGTCGGAATGTGGATCGGGGTAGAGGCCGAGGTCGAGGGCCACCCTTAGGATATGTTGGAGGGAATGTTGGGAGAGATTATGGAGGTTATGGTGGTTATGGGGATCACTATGGAGGCCAACCGGAGCCTTTCCAAGGGGGTCGTGATAACAACAACAACCTCAATAGTGTGAAGCTCACTATTCCTTCTTTCAAAGGAAGTAGTGACCCGGTGGAGTACAAGAATTGGAAATTGGCTATGGAACGAATATTTGAAACCAATGATATGCCCGAGGTGAAGAAAACCAAGTATGCAATATCTTCCTTCGAATCTTTTGCTTCTACTTGGTGGGAGTCGGTGAAGAGGAATAGAAGAAGGACGGGGATGGCAATTAATCTTACTTGGGAAGAGTTGATCCGGGTGATGGATGAGAAGTACTTGACTAGCCAATACCGGGTTGAACAACAAAAGCGTCTCTATGAGTTGAAACAAGGATCCAATTCGGTTGGGGAATATTTCAATGACTTTGAGCAAGTCCGAATGAACCTTGACCTAGATGATGAAGACCATGAAATGGCCATAATCCGTTTCAAAGGGGGCTTGAACCGAGACATAGCTTCACAATTGAAGTTCCACAAATATGATGATCTCTACAAGCTATGTGATGACGCGGTTGAAGCCGAGAAATGGCTCAAAGAGGAGAAATCCTTTCGCTACAAGAGTAGCACTACTACTCCAACAAGCAATACAAAGGGTTGGAAGCCTCCTACCACAAATGCAAGGTTCCCGAGTGCTAGTGGGACGAGTGGTGCCAATGCAACCAAAGATGTGAAGAAGCCATTTGAGAAGTACACACCCAATGTGGGAGGTAACTCTAAAACCCAATTGAATACTCCTACTTCTTCTTCCATTCAATGTCACAAATGCAAGGGGTATGGGCACTTTGCTAAAGAGTGTCCTACGAAAAGAAACATGGTTGTTGTTGGTGACAATGCATATGAACAAGAGAGTGAGCCGGAGGAAGATGAGGGAGTAGAGGGAGATGAGGGAGTAGAGGAGGATGGTGAAGATGACACGGTGGAGGATGAGGAACCTCATACTTTCTTGGTAGTGAGGAGAAGTCTAGGAGCTATGATTGTGGAGGATGGTAAAACCTTGCAAAGGGAAAACCTCTTCCATGCTAGGTGTCGTGTTAAGGGTGTTGTGTGTTCTATGATCATTGATTCCGGGAGTTGTACTAATGTGGTGAGTCAATCTCTCATAACCCAATTGAAGTTGCCTACCATGAAGCATCCAAAGCCATACCGGTTACAATGGCTTAGTGAATGTGGGGAGCTCAAGGTAGTGAAACAAGCAATGATCAAGTTTAAAATGGGAAGTTATGTTGATGAACACTTGTTCGACGTTGTACCCATGCAAGCTTGCCACCTTCTCTTTGGAAGGCCTTGGCAATTTGACCGGCAAGTGGTTCACAATGGACGTGTTAACACTTACACGCTCCAACATGAAGGAAGAACGTTTGTGTTGAAGCCCCTAACTCCTAAACAAGTGAGTGATGACTACAAGAAAATGAAGGAGTTGAGGGAGGTGGCAAAGGCTAAGTCTATCATTGAGACTAGCCCTTTGTCCAGAAGCATGGTGGCAATCCCACCTACTTCATCCACGGGTGGCATATGTGCCATGATGCAACCGGGCGAGCTCCTAAGAGGTAATGATGGCAACAAGTTTCTCCTATGCTTAGTGCACAAAGGTATGCTCCTTAACTCTAATTGTGATGTTTCTTCTAGTCCTTTGCCTAGTGCTTTGAAAAATGTTTTGGAGAACTTTGGGGACATGTTCCCGGATGAGATGCCCGATGGCTTACCTCCCTTGAGGGATATTGAACATCAAATTGATTTTATTACGGGCTCTCAAATCCCAAACAAGCCGGCCTATAGAAGCAATCCCGAGGATACGAGGGAGTTGCAAAAACAAGTTGATGACTTGCTTTCAAAAGACTTGGTGAGGGAAAGTTTGAGTCCTTGTGCCGTACCGGTCATTCTTGTCCCAAAGAAGGACGGCACTTGGAGAATGTGCGTAGATTGCCGAGCCGTGAATAAGATAACGATCAAGTATCGTCACCCTATTCCACGGCTTGATGATATGTTGGATGAATTGAGTGGGTCGTGTGTCTTTTCCAAAATCGACCTTAGGTCCGGCTACCATCAAATCCGGATGAAACCCGGAGATGAATGGAAAACCGCATTCAAGACCAAATTCGGTCTCTATGAATGGTTGGTTATGCCCTTCGGGCTATCCAACGCACCTAGCACCTTCATGCGACTCATGAACAATGTTTTGAAGCCTTTTATCAATAAGTTTGTTGTTGTCTATTTCGATGATATCTTGATCTATAGTAAGACAATTGATGAACATGTTGGCCACCTTAGGCAAGTGCTTGATGTTTTGAGAGCCGAATAGCACTATGCTAACTTCAAAAAGTGTGCCTTTGGTGTGGAGAAGGTGGTCTTCCTTGGGTTTGTTGTGAGTGCCCAAGGAGTGGAGGTGGATGAGTCTTCTGCTTGACACCGTCAAAGAGCGGATAAGTTAATGCGGAAGTTTCAATATCAACAACACGTAGATGACTGTTAACTAACGGGTACAATATTAACATGAATTGCATTATAAATTCATGTGTCCTGCTCCGACTTCGCCTCAAAACTTAGAATCCATTAATTTGCTGCAGTTACCATCCTTAATAGCAAGTCCTTTGCTTTTAACCACCGTATGTATACCGTCGTCCTCAACCAATAGGATAAGCAACGAAA
The DNA here is from genome assembly GCA_037355625.1 of Petunia x hybrida. Classification (NCBI taxonomy): domain Eukaryota; kingdom Viridiplantae; phylum Streptophyta; class Magnoliopsida; order Solanales; family Solanaceae; genus Petunia; species Petunia x hybrida. Next base: position 93,587 of record JBBBVM010000763.1, on the reverse strand, counting down.
CCATTGCCGTATTAGTTCTAACTTTTTCATTCTGTCAACAGGAGCAACGTAAACCCACAATTGGACTATTTATGGGCCACATCTGATTAATTAGCGAATTGGGCCGGTCAATCAATGAAGGCATGTGCTCGGCCCATGTAGGGTAAGCCCTCCAATACGTTTTCGGCGAGTCCCCAGGAGTTGGGTCGCATAATCTATTCCTGCACGTATGAATTCTGATAGGAATTCAACATTCCCACGCTCGCTGTCATTTAAGTTTAGCCAATGACATGCGTAAGAAAAGGACACTTGTTTAATCGAATTTTAGGTACTTTTTAATATGGAGCAGTTATCACACGCCTTGGTACTTCTTTATTAATCAAGATGGGTAGAACTTGTTTTGGTTAGTAGACAAGTTCTTTACCCTTTCAACAATACAAATAACGGGAATGCACGAAATCAGCCCAGCATATGCAAACTTGGTGTATTCCACATGGACAAAAAGGAGAAAGTCAATACTGCTGCTACGTACATTACAACTTCGGACTGGACAATCATTAGACAAGTACAAGCGCACGATCAGTCCATGATGAAGTAAGTACTTACATATATTGAGCCCAAAAAGATGATACAAAGTATATATATCCCTAATAATCCAGACTAGAACCAAAGCTACCATCATCCGAACTTAAATCTGAATGACAAGGAGCTCCCATCTCAAAGTCAAACATCGGAAAGGTTAATTTCGTGGTTTCAACGTCAATGAGACATAGATCACAATTAACAAATAATTCACGGCGGCCGTAAATATCTGTCATATATCCGTTCCAGTGCCCCGGCCCCTGAAAGTGACAACACGCAGTCTCTATGACTTTTCTGCAGTTTGCCGAACCAATCATCCTTTTAAGACGTCTTCTGCATTCAATCGTCTTATTTCTTCTGTCGGGTTCCTTCAGTAGACTAAGCAGCACTTCCATCCCCGAGTTGATGCTAATTTCATCTTCCCTATCAAACATCAGCAATGCAATCCCGTAATTGTACTTTGCTTGGGCCACAATAGAATTATTAACGAATTGGGCCACAGCTGAATTATTAACGAATTGGGCCTCGCCCGAAGAATTTTTAGCGACTTGGGCCATATAGTGTAACCCCTCCTTGTTACCAGCAACAAAAAACATATGAGTCCCGAGAAGTAGGGTAGCATAATCAATTCCTTTGCTGCTCAGTCCATATAGAAATTCAAGATTTCCACGGTCGCAGCGTTGCAGTTTATCCAAGATCTTCTCCAGAGGCAGGTATCGTTGAATTTGCCCTGTAAACACCAGCTTACATGTAAGGCCGCACCTGAAATTGTAAAATGCATGCAAGATAACGTCGTGGCAAGTACTAAGGTATAAAAAAGTGCATTAAAGAATCAACAAATCATTCTTGAACTCACACTAAGGTCAGATTTGAGATATCAACAACAGAAGGGTCGGATTCCATAAATTTATAGATTATTGATTCTACAACTGTTGCTGGAAGGTCCAGTAGACACGATTCTTGCTTCATCACGTTTGGACAAATATATGAGAACAACAGTTATTTTCAAGATGGAGGACTGAAATCCCAATATGGTTTGTGAGAAGTATTTAAAAGCTTCACTTGAACTTCATAGACGATGCATTGAAACCATACACAAAACATAAATACTACAACCCCAACTACCCTCATTAAAAGTCCAACTACACTGGATGCACTAAATACGCCAACTGTCGCTTTAGAACGCGTAACGTCAACTGAAATAACTAAATGGAGGTCTGCAACTATATTTTTGGAGAAGTACTATTACTAGTTTCACTTGGATAACTCAATATAAATAAGGGAGCAGTCGCATATCATTAATGATGCACTTAAAAAAAAACAAACATAATTTTATGTTCTAAATACTCTCATTGAGTACTACTTCCCCTTATCAAAACTCATATAGTTAACTACTATTAAAAGTACTTAGACATTGGATGCCCCTAAAAATGCAACTGCCTGATAAAGAAGGAAACTCAATATGTGTTAAAGAAAATTTAAAATGAATTCCTAGTGTATTTTTGATTTTTTATTTATATCCAGCTCATAACGGTCTATCATGATTGAATGTACAATTCAAAATTGGGTATATGTTCTAAATATTCTCATTGAATACTATAACCCGGCAAAATTTAATTTTAAATACAAATTTTCAACGATTTCACCAATTTTATAGAGCCATTTAATAACAAAAATAAATAAAAAGTAAAAATAATGTATGTTCTGAATATTATGGCAGCACAAAAATATTTTTGATACAATTTTTCAACGATTTCTCAAATTTCATAGTAAAAATAAAATTGTGACCGAAAATGAAACAAAAGTAAAATAGAAAGTGAAAGAGTCATTTAATAACAAAAATAAATGAAAAGTAAAAATAATATATGTTCTGAATATTACGGCAGCACAAAAATATTTTTGAGACATTTTTTCAACGATTTCTCAAATTTCATAGTAAAAATAAAATTGTGACCGAAAATAAAATAAAAGTAAAACAGAAAGTGAAAGAGTCATTTAATAATAAAAAAATGAAAAGTAAAATAATATATGTTCTGAATATATTGGCACCACAAAAATATTTTTGATACACTTTTTCAACGATTACTCAAATTTCATAGTAAAAATAAAATTGTGACCGAAAATAAAACAAAAGTAAAACAGAAAGTGAAAGAGTCATTTAATAACAAAAATAAATGAAAAGTAAAAATAATATATGTTCTGAATATTATGGCACCACAAAAATATTTTTGATACAATTTTTCAATGATTTCTCTAATTCTAAAATTGTGTCCCAAAATAAAGACATTATTTAAAACAAATATTTGACTATAGGCCCTATTAAGATTTCAATTATTTAAAATAAAATAGGTAAAAGTGAGCCCGCAGCGGCTAAGTGAGAGAGTGAGAGGCTTCGAATGTGCAGCCACGCGCCTAATGCAGACAAAATAAACTCAAGGATGTTTCAGTCTTTTCCCAGCTTTACTATGGAACCAACCAAGCATCTTCACCTTGGTTATAGACGTAATCATATCGATCTTTAATGACACCTATGATAGGGAAGCCATAGTCCTATGGGATTTCATGTACCCAAAGATTTGATGTTTCTGAAGAGGAAGGCATTTTTTAGCTTTATGGTTTTGGTGTTTCACCTTGACGCTGAAGAAGACTACCCTTATCTTTGATGTTTATGGCTTAATTAATGAAGGTGATGACAATTTGTCTTCACTTCTTTACAAAATATATGCAATATTTGGCTCATTTGCTAAATAAATGACGCCAAATTGACTTTATTTTATTTTAACTTCAGATTTTTATATTTGGACAAAGTGATGACGATTAGATGTCATTTATCTGTAAAATAAACATAGTAGTTTGACTCATATGCAACTAAATATGTCAAATTGACCTTGTTTTATTTTTGCTTTAGATTTTATATACTGGCAAAATGATGACGATTTAGACTAACTTGTTTGCAAAATTTACTAAATATTTGGCTCACATTATGAATAAATGATGACAGATTGGGGTAGTTATGTTTTCCTTTAATTTTTTGTTAATTTTTGTATTTTCATATGTATTTTTGTGGATGAACGAAGTGAGATCGATTTGGCCTCATTTTTTCACAAAACGGGTGCAATTATATGCATAAACGTAGCCTGATTGTCATTATTTTTAAATATATAAGCACTTGTAGGTATTTTTGAGAATCAATAAATTTGGCATCATTTATTTACAAAATAAACATGATTTTTTTCTCATTGTATGAAAAAATGGTGCCGGATTGGTCTTATGTTATGTTTTGCTTTGATTTTTGTATATGAGCGAAACGATGACGATTTGGCTTTAATTATTCACAAATAGACGTAAAATACAGACAGATTGACTGCCTTCTGTATGAGCGAAACTATGACGATTTGACGTTATTTATTCACAAAATGGACATAAAATACAACCGGGTTAGTATTGTTTTATGTTGTCAAGTAGGGGCGTTTTTTATAATTTCGGATGTAAAAAGGTGTATTGACATTTTTGTAATTACAACTTCAAAAAGTGCGATGGCAATTTGGTAATTACGGAAAGTCCTCTAAGGGTATTTTTTTTACATTCAGTTTCATTTAATGTAAAGTGCTCAATTCTGTAATACCATAAAAAAATAGCTCAAACTTATTAACACCATGAGCAAAAGTGTTCAATTGTGTAATTCTTAGGGCCTCCCATTTATGGAAATTTTACAGTGTATAGACATTTATTAATGTTATTTAAATAAAATAGACATATTTATTGAAATTTATGGTTTATAGACCTTTACCCCTTGGTATTCCACTTTTATAGCCATTTTTAAAAAAAACTTTAACTAAATCTAGTCCACGTTTTTAGGTAATATTTTTGATAAACATGCCTCTATTATAGGGAGATAGAGAGGCAGTTACATTATTTATTAAATAAAGTATCTTTAATTATTTTATTAATTATCTTTAACTATATTGGGAAGTTAAAAAAAAGCTCTTTTTTTGCCTCAACGTTTCTCCTTCTCAGATCCTCCTCTTTAAGTAAAACACCATTGAATATACTTCATCCCCCTTACAGACTCCCCATTTCTCCCCTAAAAATGCTAGCTTCATCCCCAACCCAATCAATCTCCACAATTTTTTTTTTGGATTTAGTGAATATGCTATGGTATTCATCCCCACCCCAGTATTATACACGGTAAATATTAAGTATTATACACGGTAACTTCGTGTTCTCTCTTTCCATTTTAGGATTCTAACTATTATTGTGTTGGGGAGAACTTTTCAATTTCCTAACCTTTCTTCTCCTCCTCTGCCGATCTCTTCCAATTTCCTAACCTTTGTGTTTATTACAAATGTATATTTTGACATATGCTTTACTGATACACGATGCATATTAATGATATATAATATCATTGTTAAATATGCATACTAGTTATATCTAGAATACTTTTAGAATACGTACCACATATCTTAAATTGCATCTGCATATTCATCAATAAAGCGTACATTATAGACATATCACTTCAACTAATTAGTTGTATTCATTATGCAGCTTATATGCAAAGAATATGCTGCATATAGATATAAAGTATGCACTTTAGATGCATAACTTCCCCACCACGTATATTGTATATTTTCATATGAAAAAAATATCTCTCTTAGTATTGTGTATCAGATACTCTATGAATATTTAATTATATGCTACAAAAATAGAGAAAAAAATCGAATTCTTTTACCTTGTATGAGACTGGAACGCACAAAAGGTTATAATGAAATTTTTTTCCTAATTTTTGGGTGATATTGGATATGTATTAGGAAGATAATAGGAAGACTTTTTTACTTCTTTTTAGGGGCTCCTTAATTTTCTCCTTCTTGGGTGGGAGTTGAGCTCCTTAATTTTCTCCTTTTTTTAACTACTTTTTAGAAATAGAATCAACATAGACATATTTATATTGGGTAGTTTTTGGCTAGCATATGTGAAGATGTTCTATAGCTATTTGAATATAGGGCCATGGTATATATTTGGTTAGATATGAAATTTTTCCATCATTTATTTACACTTAATGGGAATTTTAATCTTGATAAAAAAATTTCACCGTATGCCCTCCATAAGGAGTGGTTTTAAAAAAATACCCGTGCTAAGGAATGTTTTAGCAAAATGCCCTTATTTAGTCCGCAAGTGAAGACTTCAAGGCAAAAAAGTGGTAAGTCTTGGCAATTGGCTATACTTCAAGGGCAAGTGCTGTTTTGCCAATACTTCAAGTTATATGGCGAGAATGCAAGGGAAACTGGAAGGGGCAAGTCTTGACAATTGCCAAGACTTACGATGCAGTGCAGCAAGTATTGCCTATTGCTAATACTTGCCGTGCAAGTGTTGGAAAATCGAGCAGGGGTCAATGGAAAGTCTTGGCAATTGCCAAGACTTACGGCCAAGTGCGGAAAGTATTGCCTATTACCAATACTTGAAGGGATAAGTGTTGAAAAACGGAAAAATATAACGGGAAGTCTTGGCCCCGAATTTTTTTCATTAAATCTTAACAGGAGCATTTTTGCAAACCATTTCTTCGCGCGGGCGAAAAGGTAAACCATTGCTTCCCGTGTCATATTTTCGCAAAAAGGCCAATCTTGATGGTTCAATAACTATCCATTAAGTATATTTATCTTTTTTTTTTCTTAAGATATGATTGGCACTTTATAAATAAGATTTGTTGTCAAGTGTTTTCATTGTCCAGATCCTTAAAGAAATAACACGGCACCATATTTAACTCATCACGTTTCATTTTCTTTTCAACGTTTTTCAACCTTTCTCCTTTTCTACAATAGCTTCTAGACTAGACTCTGTGCAAAGCTTCATACCCCGTCAATTATCATCTTTTCTACACAAGCTCCGTACCTCCCTCTCTCTGAAATTATAGGAGTCACAGATTATTCAAAAAACATTTAATGTTTGGCTAAGTAATATTGAAAACACTCTAATCCAGGAAATTGCAACACTGCATCAGATTAGTTGGGCTTGGGATCGTAGGGAAATTTACAGAGCATACCCATCAATCCAAATATTTTACGATTTTCTACCCATTTTAGTTTAGTTTGCAGCCAATACCCACTCAATCCAACTTTATTTCATCCTATACCCAATAGGCCAAACTTATTTATCCGTATGCCCTTTTTTGGTCAAACCCACTTTAATTTCAGAAAAAGATTCATTATTCTTTTCTAATTTCTCTCTTTTTGTTTCCATCCCCAACCATATCTTTCATGAATCTCTTCTTTCTTTATTTTTAAACTTTTAATTTTACCACAAAATATTCAGTTAATCTTTAAATTTGTACTAGATTATGCTCTTTTAATCTGCTACTACAACTGAAGTGTCATCCACATATGTATTGTGAACTCCTTCTCTATGTCTCTCACATTCTCATCTATCTTATCTCTGTTATTGAGTGCCAAAATTATTTTGGGTGAGATATTTTGAACATAGTGGTGCTTGTGATTAACTATGTATTGGCTTTATGAGATTTTGAGAAATGATTTTTTGGTTAAAGATGCAAATGGTGGTTGTTTTAATAGCTTAAATGATATATTTTTTTGGGATTTATATAAGGATTCAATCTTTACGATTTAGTGTACCAAAAAGTTCAATGAATATTTATCTTCTTGTTTGAGTTTGAATGTAAAGCTACAGTTTGTGGCATAAACAATAGCTTAATGATAGATTCATTTTTGGGTTTATGTAAAGATTCAATTTTTACGATTTAGTGTACTGTAAAGTTCCATCAATATTTTTCTTCTTGAATGTAAAGCTACCTTGGGCTTCTCTCTAGTTTTATTGGTATACCTTTCTTGGTAACATACTCTTTTGGTATGCCTTTTGTATTTGGATCAAAATATGCGATGCTATCGAGGAAATAAATATATCATTTTTTGTTATTTTGAACAAAGTCTACCCTTTTGGTATATTATATACTCTTTCAGTATACCCTTCTGTGTTTGGATCAAAGTGTCAGATGTTATCAAGAAAATACTTTCATTTTTGTTGTTTTGAACAAAGTATAGCCTTTTGGTGTACTGTGTACTCTTCTGGTATACCCTTTTGTTTTTTGATCCAAGTGTGTGATGCTACTGAGCGAATAAATATTTCAGTTTTTGTTGTTTTTTTAACAAAGTATACCTTTTTGGTATACTGTATACTCTTCTGGTATACCTTTTTGTATTTAGATCCAGGTGTGTGATTCTACCGAGCGAATACATATTTTCGTTTTTGTTGTTTTGAAAAAAGTGTACCCTTTTGGTATACCCTTTTGTGTTTGGATCCAAGTGTGCGATGCTACAGAGCGAATAAATATTTCAATTTTTGTTGTTTTGAACAAAATATACCCTTTTGGTGTACTTTATACTCTTCTGGTATACCCTTTTGTGTTTGGATCCAAGTGTGTGATGCTACAGAGCGAATAAATATTTCAGTTTTTGTTGTTTTAAGTAAGATATACCCTTTTAGCATACTGTATACTCTTCTGGTATACCCTTATATGTTTAGATCCAAAGTATACCCTTTTGGTATATTGTATACTCTTCTGGTATACCTTTTTGTGTTTGGATCCAAGTGTGCGATGCTACCGAGCGAATAAATATTTCAATTTTTGTTGTTTTGAACAAAGTATACCCTTTTGGTATACTATATACTCTTCTGGTATACCCTTTTGTGTTTGAATCCAAGTGTGCAATGCTACCGAGTGAATAAATATTTTATTTTTTGTTGTTTTGAACAAAGTATACCCTTTTGGTATATTGTATACTCCTCTAGTATACCCTTTTATGTTTAGATCCAAGTGTGCGATGCTATCGAGCGAATAAATATTTAAGTTTTTGTTGTTTCGAACAAAGTATACCTTTTGGTGTACTGTATACTCTTCTAGTATACCCTTTTGTGTTTGGACCCAAGTATGTGATGCTACCGAGCTAATAAATATTTCAGTTTTTGTTGTTTTGAACAAAGTATACCCTTTTGGTATACCATATACTCTTTTGGTATACTCTTTTGTGTTCGAATCGAAGTGCAAAATGTTTCAGAAGACATATATATTTTAATTTTTATTATTTTTAAAAAAGTATACATTTTTGGTATATTGTATTCTCTTTTGGTATACCCTTTTGTGTTTGGATCAAAGTGTACGATGTTGTCGAGCAAATGAGTATTTCAATTATTGTTGTTTTGAACAGAATATACCTTTTTGGTATATTATATACTCTTTCGGTATACCTTGTTATGTTTGGATAAAAATGTGAGACACTATCGAGCAAATAAAATATTTCAGTTTTTGTATTTGTGAACAAAGTATGCCTTTTTGGAGAAAGAAAAAAATAAAAAAAATGAGCATTATAAGATTACGTAGAAAGAATAAATTAAAAAATAAAAACATGGGGAGACGTGAATAGTGCTGGAAACAGGAGAAAGAAAATAGAAAGAAAAAAGAATAAAATATGAAAAAAAAAATAAGAATAGTGAAAATTGAGAAAGAGAAAAGAATAATAAAAGAATGACAAAAAAATAATACAAGATATGAGAAGAGAAAGGAACTTGAGTTCTTTATTTTATGTCTCCAAATAAGAAGGTAATTAGCTAATGGGTATATAGTGTAAATAAGTTGTGGATATAAATGTAATGGGTAGAACCATGTAAATAAAATAGGATGTATGTGTACTGTTGTAAATCCCCCTTGAAAAATATCCAAGTTATAGATCCCCAGGTAGTTTACACAAAAATATAAATATAGTTTAACCGCGTAGTATATCGGGGCTTTGGCATGGCAGGACTTGCCAAGTCTTTTTTAAATGGAAAAAGGCTCAAGTTTTAAATATGAAATCTAGGGTCCTCATTTAATTAGTGGTATTAACTATCTAACATTCCCACCCCAATGTTTTGTAAGTTACACAATACACCATGTATAAAAGCTAGTTTTTTGCCAAATTTGGCCACTATACCTAGATGAACACGCTGGCCTCCCTCTCTCCTCTCCCCCGTTTTTCCTCCATTTTTTCTCCATTCCATTCCCGCTCAAAATTCCACCATAGCTGCCGAGCTTCTTTTCCTAAACCCGAAATAATAACCATTCCACCATAGCTGCTGAGCTTATTTACTGAATATCCTTTTAAGTTTTAGGCAATACAAGCTGAGACCACCCACATTTGGGTTATACTGCATTTCGTTAAATCTGGTCGTTTCTTATCCATTAAAGGGGAAATCTTGTTCCTCTAATTTTAATCGTATCAATCCAGTCATCTCCGATAAGTGTACTAACTTTAGAACATGTTTTTAGCTGTTTTTGTTGATTCGAGGTTGCTACGGATTCAGTTCCTCCGAACAATCTGCCTGGAATTCTAAACATCATTCGATGTTCCTATGGTCGTAATTGTAATTCCAAACATATCGCTAGCATTTTACACGGCGTATGTATTTATTGGAATTTTCACAGATAATGTTCGGAACATCATGCTAGGATGTTTGAGCATTTTGTTAGCAGTTTGGAACATCTTGCATTAAGCAATGAAAAAATGTAAGGTGATGTTCAGAACGTCTGAATACGATGTTCCAAACAAGCAACATTGAGGTTTGGAACATCTTGCATTAAGCAATGAAAATCTGTAACGTGATGTTTAGAACGTCAGTAGATGTTCAGAACGTCAGTAACGATGTTCCAAACGAGCAACATTGAGGTTTGGAACATATTGTATAAATATTAGTAATACTAATAGTTGGTCATTCCAATTTATTGCAGGTGACCATCGATGGGTGGGGTTATATTAGGAGTTAATTATCAAGGTGAATGGGTGGAGCGTTCTAAATGTAATGCTTGTATTCTGAAGGTTAAAGAGTCAAGACCCAGTCTTAAGAGATGTTACGTATGATGTTCTACTATCGGAAGTTGGGGGATAAGAGACAATCCGAGGGACATTTGCATTACTTACATGCTGAGTGTTGCAGCAAATCAAAAGACTCCTCCCGTTACAATAAGAAATGATATTGATGTACGCCTTTATATGGCTGATGTTGATCGTAATGGTGCTAGGCCCACTCTAAGGGTAATTGTGGTTTCTACGGCGGAGGAATGTGTTGGTTCTAATGACCAAGAAATGCAAATAGTGGAGGACATGATTTTAGTCAGCGGTTGGATGACTTACATGAAGAAGTAGAAGAAGACAAAGGAGGAGGGGTAGAAGAAGACAGAGGAGGCGTATATGTAGATGAAGAAAAAGAAGAAGAAGTAGAAGAAAATATGTAGAGGAAGATCTTGCCATTTATACCCCTGTGTTTCCAACACAAAGCAGCGAGCTGATATTTCACTTCGTCGATAGCACAAGTTTTGAAAAAGGTATGACTTTCACCAATAAGAAAGAACTGTTCACCAAATTGAAGATTACAGCAGTTAAACATCGTTTTAATTACAAAGCATTGAAGAATACTGCAAAGATTTTTAATGCTAGATGTTTAGATGTGAAATGCAAATGGTGGTTAAGGGCAATGAGGTATAAAAGTAATGATAGGTTTTACTTTAGTGCTTACAATAACTTGCACACATGTGGTGTCCAACATCATTCCAGTCATAATTCACATGTCTCTGCCCAGATAATTGGTGAGTTCATGAAAGGTAAATATTTAATGGGAAAGGTCCAACCACAAAATCTGTCAGGGAGTCCCTTAACAACGATTTCGGTTGTAAGGTTAGCTACTGGAAGTGTCTTAGGGGCTGTCAATTTGCAAAAGCTTCGACACGGGGAATACATGAGAAAGGTATTGAAATTCTTGATGCTTATGGTTATATGGTTAGGAGTAAGAATCAAGGAACCAAGATAGATTTGAGGCTATCTAGCACAGGGAAGTTCTTGTATTGTTTTCTCTCTTATGGAGCGTGGATCAGGGGATTTACTTACGTGAGAAAAGTCCTAGCCGTTGACGGTACACATTTGTCTGGCGAGTATAGAGGGGTGTTGTTGTCTGTTGTTGCTCAGGATGCAATGAGCCACGTATTCCCTGTTGCTTTTTGTGTTGTAGACAAAGAGCGTGACGCCTCATACAAGTATTTTTTCGAACAATTACGCAACATAGTTTCAGATAGTGAAGAGTTGTGCATTGTTTCGGATAGACATTTGAGCATCTCGAAGATGGTCGCCCAAGTGTTTCCTTCTGCACACTATGGAGTTTGCATGTGGCACCTTGGTGAAAGCATCCGAACAAAGTTTCAGTTTGGAATCAGTCTTCATAAATACTACACTGCAGCAAAGACATACAGGATAGAGGAGTTCACTGATGCTATGAATGAGATCAGGACTATTGATTGGAGGGTAGCAGATTATCTTGAAAATGTTGTTGATAGATAGAGAAGATTATATTTCCCAGGAAACAGGTAAACTTTAATAACAAGGTCTGATATTACTGTCATGCTTTCAATCTGTTCCAAACGTCACATGAAGCGTTCCGAACATATCATTTATGTGCAGAACATTATTAGGTCAAATGATGTTCCGAACTCCTTATTGTCGTTCTGAACTTGTTCTTCATGTTAGGAACATCATGAATGTTCCGCACTTCTTATTCCTATATCTGCACTTGTGCTTTATGTTAGGAACATCTTTTGATTATTATAATATTTATTCTTTTTAATAAGTTTCAAGTTATGACATCAAACATAGCTGAGCCCATTAATTCCATGCTGAAAGAGCAAAGAGAGTACCCCATTGCTGCCATTTTGAAGGATATAGGTAGGAACTTTGCGGAAAAATTCCACACTAGAGCTATGAAGTTAATTAACCACCCAAATATATGCGTTCCAGATGTTGAAATAAAAATAAGGAAGAATAAAGAAGTGGGAGACAAGCTAGTTGTCAACAGGAAGGGAACTTATAGTTTCGAAATCATTAGTCCAGGGTATGAGGCAGAAGTTGATCTATATGAGAGGACATGTACATGTAGGGAGTTTGATCTTGATCAGTTACTTTGTGTACATGCTATAGAAACAATTAGGGGGTTGCATGGCGATGAATATGGAAGTAGAGTGTATGAATACACTTCTGGATATTACACAACACAAGCATACATCCTTGCCTATGCAGAGCCTGTCAATGCAGTATATCCTGAAGAATCATGGGTCGTCCCTGCTGAAGAGATACTTTATCCAGTGCCTCCGCCCCTACAGCCGAACAACCGTGGAAGGAGAAGGGTTAACCGAATTCAATCTATTGGGGAACATCTTCCAAAGAGGGGAAACAAATGTGGCAACTGCAAGAGATATGGTCACAAGAAAACTACATGCCCCATTGTTCGTAGTGGAACTGAGGCTACAAGTCAGCCTACAAATTGAGTTTGTGAATTGGACGAAGCATCGTCCTCGTTATAATTTCGATTATTTGGATTTCTATTTGAATTGCATAATGGAAATTTTATCCTACTTGTATAATTTATATTGTGTACGTATTTGCTTTATGTCAGTCTTAATTTATGTAGTGCACATATTAGCTTTACTGCATTTTTTGCAATTATATTGTGCACATATTTGCTCATTGTTCACAACACATCTAGTGTTGTTTAGGATATTATAAATGATGTTCCGAACGATTTCAAGGCATGTGAAATCTTGTGAGGTCTTTATTTCACAATTCATAGTCGTAACATTTACCAAGTGCTACCTTCGTGAAGATGTTCGGAACATCTTGTCAAGGATATTATATTATACTTTTATACGTGACGTTCCGAACAAGCAATTCAAAATTTAAAAGACACAAACGGCTACAATGAACAGTTAGGATGCCCAAATACCAATACACTAAACTGCTAAAATACAAGTTGCTGCAACAGTCACGCCAAAACACATGCACACTTGTAAATATGTCTCCCTTCATTTGCTTGGGCTATTGAAAAGGCGTGCACTAGAAATTAAAAGCCACTACAAAACATCTATAAATACCTCATTGATGAAATAAATTCACAATTCATAGTCTTCGCATTAACCAAGTATTACGTTCAGTTTCTAGTGATCACCAGTTTCTATATCAAGGAAAAACAAGTTGAGGTACTGAATTTTTCCATATTTTCAACATTTTTCCTAAAACAATTTTAAAATCTAATCTGTTTATATTTCTTTAAACATAACTCCACTTTGATTGTTTTCTAAATTTTAAACAACTTTTCATGCAGATGGCCAATAATGCATTTAACGATACATGGAATAAGTACCACCGAGTTCGAGAGCCTCCAAACAAGTCGCTTCTTATAAGACTGCTAGACGTGAATTTTGAAGTTGTTGACATCAAGGAGGTAGCAGATAATTGCAAGAGGTCCATTCAAACACTCGAGACAAAACTTGAGCAAATGCAATTGCAGTTAGATCGGATTGAGAGGGTTTTGCAAAATCACTTCGGTGGAGGCCAAAACAATAACGAAGACGCTATTATATATTAATTGTTTAAGTAGTTGTACTGTTTATGAATATGCTTTTGTTATCTCTTTTCAATTAATATTATTATGAAGGTCTTTAATTAGTACTGTTAAATTGTCTCCAAACCATCATATTTGCTTATAGTTCGGAACACATCAACTGTCCTTTAGGATATTACAATACGATGTTCCAAATGACAACTTGTTCTACTCCAAATCTGGAAAAGTTAATAAATTCATACACTAAGTTCGGAACATATACAATGTGTTCCAACACTAAACTGTATGTTCGGAACGCAACATGTATGTTCCAGGTATAAATGATGATCATTAACACTATACACGACCAAATTTCCCATATAGAGTGATAAATGATGTTCATTTTAACTAGAAAGGACCAATTATACTTGTTAGATTGACAAAATGATGATGATTATCACTAGAAATGACCCACTAGAATTATAAAAGTGACAAATGATGCTCATTTCGCTTAAAAGGACCAAATATAGTTGGTAGACTGAGAAATAATGACAATTATCAGTAGTAATGACCAATTATACTTGTTAGAGTGATAAATGTCGATAATTATCAGTAGTGATGACCAATTATACTTGTAAGAGTGACAAATGATGATCATCTATCGTAGGGTTGAATCAAACAACCTATTGATGTTCGTCGCATTACACGGTCATTCGGATCGCACAATTTTAATGTTGCTACTTCATTGTGTGATGATCCATACATACACTCTAGTTTCGAACATCAAATAGATGTTTGTCACATTTTATGTGTCGTTCCGAGCGCCATGTTCAATTTTTTCTATCTTCATCATACTTTTTCACAATTAGAGTAGTTAGCGTGATAAATTATGATGATTATATGACTATAAGTGACCAATTATACTTGTAAGAGTGGTAAATTCATCCACTTTCATCACAAAGACTACTTAGAGTAGTTTGTGTGACAAATGATGATCATTATGAGTAGAAATGCATAATTAAAGTTGTTAGAGTGAGAAATGATGATCATTATGAATAGAAATGACCCAGTATCCTTGTTAGAGTGACAAATGATGATCAATATCACTATAAATGATGAATTATACTTGTTATAGGGAGAAATGATAATCATGATGAGTAGAATTGACCCACTATACTTGTTAGAGTGACAAATGATGATCACTGTGATAGAGTGACAAATGATGATCACTGTGAGTAGAAATGGCCAATTAGAGTTGTTAGACTGACAAATGATGATCATTGTAACTAGAAATGACCCACTATACTTGTTAGAGTGACAAATGATGATCATTGTGAGTAGAAATGACCCACTATACTTGTTAGACTGACAAATGATGATCATTGTAACTAGAAATGACCCACTATACATGTTAGAGTGAGAAATGATGATCATTATGAGTAGAAATGACCCACTATACTTGTAAGAGTGACAAATGATGATCACTATCACTATAAATGACCAACTATACTTGTTATAGGGAGAAATGATGATCTATACATATACTCTAGTTTCGAACATCAAATAGATGTTTGTCACATTTTATGTGTCGTTCCGAGCGCCATGTTAGAGTAGTTTCTATCTTCATCATACTTTTTCACAATTAGAGTAGTTAGCGTGACAAATTATGATGATTATAGGACTATAAGTGACCAATTATACTTGTAAGACTGATAAATTCATCAACTTTCATCACAAAGACCACTTAGAGTAGTTTGTGTGACAAATAATGATCGCTATCACTATAAATGACCAATTATACTTGTTATAGGGAGAAATGATGATCATTATGAGTAGAAATGACCCACTATACTTGTTAGAGTGACAAATGATGATCATTGTGAGTAGAAATGACCCATTATACTTGTTAGAGTGAGAAATAGTGATCATTGTGACTAGAAATGACCCACTATATTTGTTAGAGTGACAAATGATGACAATTATACCTACAAATGACTCATTATACCCTTTAGAGTGACTAATGATGATCATTATAATTAGAAATGGCCAATTAGAGTTGTTAGACTAACAAATGATGATTATTGTGACTACAAATGGCTAACTAGAGTTGTTAGAGTGACAAATGATGATCAATATGATAAGAAATGACCCACTATACTTGTTAGAGTGACAAATGATGATCATTATACCTACAAATGACCCACTATACTTGTTAGAGTGACAAGTGATGATCAATATGATAAGAAATGACCCACTATACTTGTAAGAGTGACAAATGATGACCATTATACCTACAAATGACCCACTATACTTGTTAGAGTGACAAATGATGATCATTATGACTAGAAATGACCAATTAGAGTTGTTAGAGTGACAAATAATGATCAATATTATAAGAAATGACCCACTATACTTGTAAGAGTGACAAATGATAATCACTATCACTATAAATGACCAATTATGCTTGTTATAGGGAGAAATGATGACCCATACATATAGTCTTGTTTCGAACATCCAATAGATGTTTGTCACATGTTATGTGATGTTCCGAGCGCGGTGTTATATTGTTTCTATCTTCATCATAAGTTTCACAATTAGAGTAGTTAGAGTGACAAATTATGATCATTATATCACGATAAGTGAGGAACCAATTATACTTTTAACAATTATAAATTCATAAACTTCCATCACAAACAACACTTAGAGTAGTTAGACTTAGAATTGATGATCATTGTTACTACAAATGGCCAATTACACTTGTAAAAGTTACAAGTGATGATCATTGTCACATGATAATTAAAGGGCGATGATCATTATCACTCTAAATTACCAAGTATACTTATTAGTGTGATAAATGATTATCCATCTATCTCTGTTGTTTCGAACATGCTGTTGATGTTTGTCACATGAAAATCATGTTCGGAGCGCCCTTTTCCGATGTTGCTATCTTCATCGTATTGTTTTTGAAAATGTTCAGAACAGATAGCGATATGGTTGAAATATGTAGTGTGTTGTGCGGAAAGACTTAGGGTACAATGGTAATTTACAGGACAAAATAACATGTTCAAATGAAATTTCTTGATCATTAGTACACAAAACATAACAATTGGAAATAAATAGAACCTAAACTATGAACCAACACTTGATCCAAGTACAAAATATGAGAACAATTAGCACCACAACTAGCAGTACTCCAATACCCAATTTTATCTGCCATAATCGTGCCTCTTTCCTCTCGTCTTCAACAGCTTTCAACTTCTTAAGTAGACCCCATATTACTCTCTTCGCTTGATCTGACATCTCTTCATCATGCCATCTAAAGTAGTTGCAGACATTTACCTACATTAAAAAATAAATTAAATATAACAAAAAAATACATACGAGAAAAAAATAACCCCATCACCTAACCTGACCATATTTGCATCCGTAAACCTCCTTCCTGGGTTTAGTTGAGTCCACAATTTGTTAACTTCGCATAATGAAACGACCTCGGTCAGTCGTTTCGGAAGTTAGGACTCCGATTGGCGTGCCAATAATTCTAAAATATTCGTAATATTTATAAGAACCTATCTGTAATATTTAAGCTAAATCAGACATCGTTTGGTAGGAATCGGAAGAAGGTTTCAGTTTTTATTGTCGATAAATATTAAAAAGAGATTTTCGAGCTCGGTTTTGGCAAATGAGCTCCGATTCGAAATCCGAAAGCGCCGTTAGGTTCGTATGATTATTTGTAACTTTTGTGAACTTTCGAAAGTGAATTTCGATGTTGTTCGGCTAGTTTCCGCTAAAATGCCGAAAGTTAAAATAACCCCATCACCTAACCTGACCATATTTGCATCCGTAAACCTCCTTCCTAGGTTTAGTTGAGTCCACGATTTGTTAACTTCGCATAATGAAACGACCTCGGTCAGTCGTTTCGGAAGTTAGGACTCCGATTGGCGTGCCAATAATTCTAAAATATTCGTAATATTTATAAGAACCTATATGTAATATTTAAGCTAAATCAGACATCGTTTGGTAGGAATCGGAAGAAGGTTTCAGTTTTTATTGTCGATAAATATTAAAAAGAGATTTTCGAGCTCGGTTTTGGAAAATGAGCTCCAATTCAAAATCCGAAAGCGTCGTTAGGTTCGTATGATTATTTGTAACTTTTGTGAACTTTCGAAAGTGAATTTCGATGTTGTTCGGCTAGTTTCCGCTAAAATGCCGAAAGTTAAATAATTTGACTTTTTTTTTTCCATATAATTTGCATATTGAGTTTCGGGAGCCCGATTTGAGATCCGCTTTCGCGAGTATGCTATATATATTTTTAATAACTGGTATGCAAAGGTTGGAATTATTTCGAATATCGTAGGGTACCGTTTTAATTTTTACCGTAGCAGCGAATTTTAAAGGAAAAAAAAGAAGGAAAAGCAAAAAAATAAAAATCGGAGTCGGTGGACAAAAGGGATTAAAATCCTTAATCCCTTATCTTCAATTCAAAAAGGAAGAGCTAAAACAGAAACAAATGGAAACGGAAAGCTGAAAACGCAACAGAAAAAAATGCCAGAAAATAAGAAAAGAACCAGAAAAAGATAGAATTATCACCCCGCAATATTTAGGTAATGATCTTAATGCATTATTTTATTTTATTATGTATGTTTGAATATATTTTAATGGTAAAAATTGGGATATTAGACATCGTTTTAATAAGTTCAACAGATAGTTTAAAGGGTCAAATGGACCCCGATAATAGAATTGATTATATATTCGTACTAAGTGAGTTATGGGCAACATATAAATGTAATTTATTTAGGGTTTGATTATGTGACCTTAAACCCTGCACATAGGCCTGGCCTGCGTATTACGTATGCGAGTAGGGTATCAGGTTCCTAACCGGATTGTCCTAAGATGTAGGGAATGAAGCCTTTAGCCTAATTTGATATATTTTTCTGCTTATTGAATAGAGTGGGATCATATGGCAATGAACCAAAGGATAAAGCGGTTGTTGATTAGCAATGCCAACTTTTGGAAGAGGTAAGTGTTTATATCCATTTCTTTGGAGGCACTTGGCCTCATGGATTTTCAACCACGTGTTCCTTACGTGTGTAGCTGCCGATAGGCGTACTCATTATGCCTTAGCTTTGAATTTACATTGTATATTATATGTTAAGCCCTGTTGTTGGTATTGCATTGAGCATATGAGCATTGCACTCTGGTTTTGAGCATTGCATATACTTTCCGGTAATCGATGAGAGTCCCGAGTCGGTGAAGGGTCATTATTGCATATACTTCTCGGTTGGCGATGAGAGTCCCACACCGGTAAAGGGTCATTATTGCATATACTTTCCAGTAATCGATGAGAGTCCCGAGCCGGTGAAGGATCATTATTACATATACTTCCCGGTAATCGATGAGAGTCCCGAGCCGGTGAAGGATCATTATTGCATATATCTCCTGGTAGACGATGAGAGTCCCGCGCCGGAGATAGGTATCAGGCATATGTGACTGCATGGCATCATATTGCATTCATACGCATTCCATTGCACATATTGAGGGGTAGGAGGATTCCGCCCCACGAGCAGGAGGATTCCGCTCCATTCTATCATATTAAGGGTAGGAGGATTCCGCTCCATTGCATATATTGAGGGGTAGGAGGATTCCGCCCCAGGAGCAGGAGGATTCCTCTCCATTCTATCATATTGAGGGTAGGAGGATTCCGTCCTAGGAGCAGGAGGATTCCGCTCCATTGCATATATTGAGGGGTAGGAGGATTCCGCTCCATTTCATATATTGAGGGGTAGGAGGATTCCGCCCCAGGAGCAGGAGGATTCTGCTCCATTGTATCATATTGAGGGTAGGAGGATTCTGCCCCAGGAGCAGGAGGATTCCGCTTCATTGCATCATATTGAGGGTAGGAGGATTCCGCTCCATTGCATCATATTGTGGGTAGGAGGATTCCGCTCTGGAGTAGGAGGATTTCGCTCCATTCATTTGACACATGTGACCCTTTGCATCATATTTCATTTCATCTCATTTCATTTTATTTCATTTCATACCATTGTGTAGACTTGTGGTACATAACTACTGTTATGCTTATACGTGCATTACTTATTTGTCTATATATTTCTGACTCGTATTCTGAGTTGTGGGGATCGGGTTGCACGCCGCAACGGTATAAATATATGGATTGGGTTGCACGCCGCAACAGTATAAATATATGGATCGGGTTGAACGCCGCAACGGTATAAATATATGGATCAGGTTGCACGTCGAAGTGGTATAAATGTATAGATGAAGTTGCACGCCGCGACAGTATGTATATATGGAACGGGTTGCACGGCACAACAGGATGAATATATGGATCGGGTTGCACGCCGCAACAGGATGTATTTCTGATTGTTGATGTGTTCGGGATACCTATAAGTTCTGGCTATCTTATGTTCCTGGTTGTTGATGAGTTTATCATTCCATACGTGTTTCTAGTTATTATCTGGCTCTGCCTTTTCATAATTTAAATAAGAGGAATTTGGTTTATCTGTTTCTTCTCCCTGGCTAGCTATCCTATTCTTTGAGATGGCTAGTGTGCCCCACTTATTGAGTCCTTTTGACTCACCCTTGTTTGTTGTTTGTTTCTTGTCTATCTATTTCGTTTCGGCGGGTTCGCTCTAGGATTGAGTTCTCCACGTAGTGAAGGAGCGAAGACGACTTCAGCTGTCAGGGTGAGCCAACTTTTATTCCGGATGGCCACCAGTTTATTTTTTATTATTTCAGTTTCATATTGCTCCCTTCAGGAGGTATTTGTCTTCTTTTGTACTCTTAGATGTCTAATCTGGATAGCCCTAAACCTAGTATGTTGGGTAGTCAGCTGTAATTTCGTTTATACAGTTTAGAGATATTGGTATGTCTGTGTTTTTGTTTTAAGTCTTGTCCTTATTTATGAATTATTATATTTATTTTCCTAATTTAATTGGTAAGGGTTCGCCCGATAGGTTTAGGGGAGGATGTCGGGTGCCCACACGGCCTAACCGGATTCCGGGTCGTATCAGTTGGCATCAGAGCCCGGTTTAGAGTCTATCCAGACTAAGGCAGTGTCTAGTAGAGTGTCACTGATGGGTACGTAGACGTCCGTACTTATCTACGAGAGGCTATGATGGCATTTAGGAAGTTTCACTTCCTTCTTTTCTGATCGTGCATCGGTCTAGGATGCAAAAGTATTTTCGTTAATTCCTTCGTGGCAATTGTGAACCCTCGTGCGACAAATCAGCGAACGGTGTGAGTTCAAGATGAAGTAGTCTATCCTGGGGCTAGCACTGACGAAGCCCCGAGAGTTTTTGATCGTGCTGACGATCTAGTTACGGAGGTCCCAGCTGTACGAGCTCGCGATGGTCAAGGAAGCAGGGCCTTGTGGTTCCCTTGGCTCTCTACGACACTTTTACAAGAATCTTGGCGACGCAGATACCGCAAGAACCTATTATTCGCTAAGCAAGTTATCAGGTTGCCGCATATGCAGATGTTCGGTCTCAGAGAGCTCCTATTCCAGTTCTTAATATTGCCGCAGTAAAGTATGTTCCGGAGGCAGCATGTGTTATGCCTCCAGTTGTTCTGGCTGGTTAGGTAACTGAGGTAATTATTGGGTCCGAATGCTCAAAGAGGTTGCATTATTTTACCCAATTGAACCTTTCGATATTCTCAAGGCATGCATCAAGTGATCCCTGTGTAAAAATTTTTTTTTTAAAAAAAATAATAAAATGATGTCAGCTATCCTTCAGGCTTTTGATTATATCGAACGGTATGGTGTTGATTGTTTTGCTTTCCAGTTTCAGGGGTCAAGCCTTCAATTGGTGGGCCGCTCTCTTATTAGCTAACTTGGTTCGGTTTTTCTTCTAGATTCGTGGAAAAGTTCCTTTCGAGTAGCCAACGAAATGAAAAGTGTTTCCAGTTTGAGTAGATTGGACAGGGTAGCCTGTCGGTTAGCCTGTTGGTGTTTCAGAATATGAGACTGAATTCTATAGAATGGCTGAATATGTATTAGAACTAGTCCATGAGCCTTTTGAGAGATTGAGGTCGGGAATTCATTTGATGTTGTTGTTGATATTGCTCGGAGGTACGAGGCATACTATAAGTTAGAACGGGAAGAGTTAGAGCGGGAGAGCAAGAGATCCCGTGGCCTTAGTGGGCAACCATGGTACCTCATTTAGAGGTAAGAGTTCTGATTATTTTGGGAGGTCACCTGCCAGGTTATCTCGGCTTGTAAAGTGTAATTCTCAAAGTGCGCTAGTAGTTCATCAAGATAGACTCAGTTTTCTCTTTGTAGTTATCAATAATCTGTCCAGTTTTCATTTTCAGTAAAAAGGTGTTATCACTGTCGTGAGTCTGGTTATTCTTTGAGGAGTTTTTCCTTACTCCGACAAGTAGGCAGTTGTCCTTTCTCTCGTCATTAGGCACCTGCATAGTCGCAGGGGATTTCATTTAGATCTCAATCATCAAAGAAATGCCACGATCTAGTAGAGGTCGAGAGCGTGGTGCAGTGGTTCTTCAGAAGGTAATTATCAGGGTAGGGGCTCAGCTCAGCTGCAGAGGCAGTTCTATGAACTGCCAGTCCGCCAGGATGCTGAGGTATCCGATGTAGTAGATCCTGGGATTCTTCTTCTCTTCAATATGAGTAAGATTTGATTCTTTCGATCGATCTGGAAATGGTGTGTCTTATCATGTTTCGATGGTTACCTTGGATGTCGTTTGTATTAAAAATCAGTTGCGGTAGAGGGGTGAGCTTCTGATATGATTTATTCCTGGCATTTGTGATGACCCTACTAATTTATTTGGTGTAAATATGAGAAATTTGGGAGCGAGTGTCGGTATTGTCTACTTGGCATCCTGTTGTACCACTTTCTCTTATTATGTCAAGTCATTTTACCTCTCTCCTCGGAATTCAGTGTTGGTAGGACAATGAGATCCTAATTCGTCATCATCAGAAAGTGTCATTGTTTCTTCCGATGTAAAGTTATTAGTAAGTGTAATACTCGATCTATGTGTCTTCCTTTAGTTCAAGATGCTTGTAGAGTCATGTTATTCCATGATCTTGTCTCGGTTATAAAAGGGTTTTCTGGCAAATTGTCAGAGTTTTCTTCTTATTAGGAGGTTAAATTGGCGTAGATGTCATTCCATAAAGCTTATTTAATGTCTATCTCTTCAATTGCGATTCTTTGGTTAGCCTGACTCGGAAGTAGTGTAGCTCTGGGAGCCAAGCAAATAAAAAGATGAGCTTCCTGAAGCTCTAATTATTTCTATCCTCAGTCCATTGCCATCTATTCTTTGTTCGGCACTGGTGAGCTTAGGCGGTCAGTAGCCTCTTATGATGTTCCCTGTGTGGAACCAGAGTGCGTGTCAAGGTAGCCGGGTACGTACATTGTTGTTTTTCAAGGCTACTAAATGAAATAAGAGGCGTCATTTGACGTTTGATTTGATCCATCAGGCGGTGGTGCTTATAGAAAATGTATGGAGTTGTGAACTCGAGAGTTGCAGCTCTTTGGCAACTCGAAAGAGAGTAATTTGGTAGTTCAGGTCTGAGCCGCGTTCTCTATTTAGCTACGTCTTCCTTAATCCAGCAGGTTGTGCGAGGATGACTATTTCTATTCAAATTAGTTGTATGAGTTTATGCTCTAAGTGGACGAGACTTCCTTCAATTGATACCGAATCATAATATTAAATCTCTAAGGCGTTGTTGAAGAGTAAGCTAATTCTTTGTTTCATCGACTTGTTCTATATCGAAAAGTATATCGACGAGGTGATTCACCGGCAGAATCATGTTAATCCATCCAGAGTTCCGTGTATCTTTGCTTCGAAAATGTAAAACTCTCTTCTCGTAATCGAGGAAGGATCAACTTAGTCAGAATAAGCTATGCAATGGTATTATCATATTATCCAGATATATTTTATTCTAAAAGCTCAATATGAGTGCTATAATTCTGATCCTGCAATCAGGAGATAATGCCAGTGGAGTAGCTTATGAAGGTCGTGCAAGTTCTCTTGTTATCCGCGCGAATTTTTTTCTTTAGACTTAGGCTCGTTCGAGGACGAACGAGAGTATAAGTGGAGGAGAATGAAACGACCTCGGTCAGTCATTTCAGAAATTAGGACTCCGATTGACGTGCCAATAATTTTAAAATATTTGTAATATCCATTAGGACCTGTCTGTAAAATTTGAACTAAATCAGACATCGTTTGGTAGGCATCGGAAGAAGGTTTCAGTTTTTATTGTCGATAAATATTAAAAAGAGATTTTCGAGCTCGGTTTTGGCGAATGAGCTCCGATTCGAAATCCGAAAGCGTCGTTAGGTTCGTATGATTATTTGTGACTTTTATGAACTTTCGAAAGTAAATTTCGATGTTGTTCGGCTAGTTTCCGCTAAAATGCCGAAAGTTAAATAATTTGACTTCTTTTCCATTTAATTTGCATATTGAGTTTCGGGAGCCCGATTTGAGGTCCACCTTCGTGAGTATGCTATATATATTTTGTATAACTGGTATACAAAGGTTGGAATTATTTCGAATATCGTAGGATACCGTTTTAATTTTTACCGTAGCAGCGAATTTTAATGGAAAAAGAAAAAAATATAAGGAAAAGACAAAAACATAAAAACTGGAGACGGTGGACAAAAGGGATTAAAATCCTTAATCCCTTATCTTTATTAAAAAAGGAAGAGCTGAAATAGAAACAAATGGAAACGGAAAGCTGAAAACGCAACAGAAAAAAATGCCAGAAAATAAGAAAAGAGCCGGAAAAAGATAGAATTTTCACCCCGCAACATTCAGGTAATGATCTTAATGCATTATTTGAGTTTATTAAGTGTATTTGAATATATTTTAACGGTAAAAATTGGGATATTAGACATCATTTTAATAAGTTCAACTGATAGTTTAAAGGGTCAAATGGACCCCGATAATAGAATTGATTATATATTCGTACTCAGTGAGTTATTGGAAACATATAAATGCAATTTATTTAGGGTTTGGTTATGTGACCTTAAACCCTGTACATAGGCCTGGCCTGCATATTACGTATGCGAATAGGGTATCAGGTTCCTAACCGGATTGCCCTAAGATGTAGGGAATGAAGCCTTTAGCCTAATTTGATATTTTTTTCTGGTTATTGAATAGAGTGGGATCGTTTGGCAATGAAACCAAAGGATAAAGTGGTTGTTGATTAGCAATGCCAACTTTTGGAAGAGGCAAGTGTTTATATCCATTTCTTTGAGGCACTTGGCCTCATGGATTTTCTACCACGTGTTCCTTACGTGTGTAGCTGCCGACAGGCGTACTCATTATGCCTTAGCTTTGAATTTATATTGTATATTATATGTTAAGCCCTGTTGTTGGTATTGCATTGAGCATATGAGCATTGCACTCTGGTTTTGAGCGTTGCATATACTTTCTGGTAATCGATGAGAGTCCCGAGCCGGTGAAGGGTCATTATTGCATATACTTCTCGGTTGGCGATGAGAGTCCCGCACCGGTAAAGGGTCATTATTGCATATACTTCCCAGTAATCGATGAGTGTCCCGAGCCGGTGAAGGATCATTATTACATATACTTCCCGGTAATCGATGAGAGTCCCGAGCCGGTGAAGGGTCATTATTGCATATATCTCTTGGTAGACGATGAGAGTCCCGCGCCGGTGAAGGGTCATTATTGCATATATCTCCTGGTAGACGATGAGAGTCCCGCACCAGAGATAGGTATCAGGCATATGTGACTGCATGGCATCATATTGCATTCATACGCATTCCATTGCACATATTGAGGGGTAGGAGGATTCCACCCTTGGAGCAGGAGGATTCCGCTCCATTCTATCATACTGAGGGTAGGAGCATTCCGCCCTAGGAGCAGGAGGATTCCGCTCCATTTCATATATTGAGGGGTAGGAGGATTCCGCCCCAGGAGCAGGAGGATTCCGCTCCATTCTATCATATTGAGGGTAGGAGGATTCCGCCCTAGGAGCAGGAGGATTCCGCTCCATTGCATATATTGAGGGGTAGGAGGATTCCGCTCCATTGCATATATTGAGGGGTAGGAAGATTCCGCCCCAGGAGCAGGAGGATTCTACTCCATTGCATCATATTGAGGGTAGGAGGATTCTGCCCTAGGAGCAGAAGGATTCCACTCCATTGCATCATATTGGGGGTAGGAGGATTCTGGCCTGGAGTAGGAGGATTTCGCTCCATTCATTTGACTCATGTGACCCTTTGCATCATATTTCATTTCATTTTATTTCATACCATTGTGTACACTTGTGGTACATAACTACTGTTCTACTTATACGTGCATTACTTATTTGTCTATATATTTCTAGCTCGTATTCTGGGTTGCGGGGATCGGGTTGCACGCCGTAACGGTATAAATATATGGATCGGGTTACACGCTACAACGGTATAACTATATGGATTGGGTTGCACGCCGCAACGGTATAAATATATGGATCGGGTTGCACGTCGCAGCGGTATAAATATATGGATTGGGTTGCACGCCGCGACAGTATGAATATATGGATCGGGTTGCACGCCGCAATAGGATGAATATATGGATCGGGTTGCACGCCGCAACAGGATGTATTTCTGATTGTTGATGTGTTCGGGATACCTATATGTTCTGGCTATCTTATGTTCCTGGTTGTTGATGAGTTTGTCATTCCATACATGTTTCTAGTTATTATCTGGCTCTGTCTTTTCATAATTTAAATAAGAGAAATTTGGTTTATCTGTTTCTTCTCCCTGGCTAGCTATCCTATTCTTTTAGATGGCTAGTCTGCCCCACTTTTTGAGTCCTTTTGACTCACCCTTGTTTGTTGTTTGTTTCTTGTCAATCTATTTCGTTTCGACAGGTTCGCTCCAGGATTGAGTTCGCCACGTGGTGAAGGAGCGAAGACGACTTCAGCTGTCAGGGTGAGCCAGCTTTTATTCCGGATGGCCACCAGTTTATTGTTTATTATTTCAGTTGCATATTGCTTCCTTCAGGAGGTATTTGTCTTTCTTTTGTACTCTTAGATGTCTAGTCTGGATAGCCCTAAACCTAGTATGTTGGGTGTCAGCTGTAATTTCGTTTATACAGCTTAGAGATATCGGTATGTCTGTGTTTTTGTTTTAAGTCTTGTCCTTATTTATGAATTGTTATATTTATTTTCCTAATTTAATTGGTAAGGGTTCGCCCGACAGGTCTAGGGGAGGATGTCGGGTGCCCGCACGGCCTAACCGGATTTCGGGTCGTGTTACATAATCTCCACATCGACAATATGGTACTACACTGCCACTATTAATGGATCTACTAGACATTTTAATCTGGATGTTTGACTTAATTTTATAAACTGGTTTTATGAATAATGAACGGATATATAATATGTTGGGTGGTGTATTTTTATTACCGTTGGTAAATAAATGTTGTTCACGCGCCCAATGTAATAATTTATCACGAGTTTGGGCTAGATCGAAACGATGTTCGGGACATCGTGTAAAGGATAGGTTACGCGAATTATACTTATGTACAGTGACGTTCCGAAAATAACATTCAAAAATTGAAATTCAAAAATGGCTACAATACAAGGTCCAAATACCAATACATCTATCAGCTAGAGTAGGTTGCAGGTAGGTAGCAGCTAGGTCACAATGATGTTCGGAACATCTTTTCAAGAATACGTTACACGAATTATACTTATATAGGCTGACGTTCCGAACCACCCGTTCAAAATTTGAAATACACAAACTGCTACAATACAAGCCGCTCAAATACCAATACACCAAACGGTTACAAATATTTCAGTTTCCTCTCTTTACTTCTATAGATACCCAACAATTAAAAGCATTTCAATCCACATTCATCAACTTACAATTCAAAGCATTTCAATTCACATTAATCAGCTTACACTTCAAACCATTCATCATAAAAGTGGCATATCAACCACGAACAAGAGGTGGCTCCATGCCCAGAGGATTCTCCACGGCTAGAGGAGCCTCCATGGCTAGAGGAGCCTCCACCTCTAGGCAAAACACAACTGCTGCATTATCATTTTTAGACGAACCACAAATTGAAAGGCCTATTGATATATTGGAACAACTAAGGGCAGAAGTGACACGACCCGGAATCCGGTTAGGCCGTGCGGGCACCCGACATCCTCCCCTAGACCTGTCGGGCGAACCCTTACCAATTAAATTAGGAAAATAAATATAATACTTCATAAATAAGGACAAGACTAAAAACAAAAACACAGACATATCGATATCTCTAAGCTATAAACGAAATTACAGCTGACTACCCAACATACTAGGTTTAGAGTTATCCAGACTAGACATCTAAGAGTACAAAGGAAGACAGATACCTCCTTAAGGGAGCAAAACGCAATTGAAATAATAAACATAAATCTGGTGGCCATCCGGAATAAAATCTGGCTCACCCTGACAGCTGAAGTCGTCTTCGCTCCTTCACAACGTGGCGAACTCAATCCTGGAGCGAATCTGCCAAAATGAAATAAATAGAAAAAAACAAACAACAAACAAGGGTAAGTCAAAAAGACTCAATAAGTGGGGAAGACTAGCCACCTCAAAGAATACGATAGCTAGCCAGGGAGAAAAGAAACAGATAAATCAAATTTCTCTTATTTAAATTATAAAAAGACAGAGCCAAATAATAACTAGAAACACGTATGGAATCAACAACTCATTAACAACCAGGAACGTAAGATAGCCGGAACATATAGGTATCTCGAACATATCAACAATCAGAAATACATCATACCGTCGCGGTGTTCAACCCGATCCATATATTTATACCATTGCGGCGTGCAACCCGATCCATATATTTATACTGTTGCGGCGTGCAAATCGATCCTTATATTTATACCATTGCGGCGTGCAACCCGATCCACGCAACCCAAAATACGAGCCAGAAATATATAGGCAAACTGAGATATGTCTACGACATAGTAGACATACCGCATACATAAAACACAACACTATACACACAATAATCAGTATGCGGTGCAATGAGATGGGATGAATGCGGTACGATGCAATGCAGTCACATATGAATGAGATGGGATGAATGCGGTACGATGCAATACAGTCACATATGCCTGATACCTATCTCCAGCGTGGGACTCTCATCGTCTACCAGGAGATATATGCAATAATGACCCTTCACCGGCTCGGGACTCTCATCGATTACGGGAAGTATATGCAATGATGACCCTTCACCGGCTCGGGACTCTCATCGATTACCGGAAAGTATATGCAATGATGACCCTTCACCGGCTCGGGACTCTCATCGATTACCGGGAAGTATATGCAATAATGACCCTTCACCGGCGCGGGACTCTCATCGCCAACCGGGAAGTATATGCAATAATGACCTTCACCGGTGCGGGACTCTCATCGCCAACCAGGAAGTATATGCAATAATGACCCTTCGCCGGCTCGGGACTCTCATCGATTACCGGGAAGTATATGCAGTAATGACACTTCACTGGCTCGGGACTCTCATCGATTACCGGGAAGTATATGCAACGATGACCCTTCACCGGCTCGAGACTCTCATCGATTACTGGGAAGTATATGCAATAATGACAGCCAGAGTACAATGCTCAGATACTCAATGCAATACCAGCAACAGGACATAACATATAATATATAACGTAAATTCAATGCTAAGGCGTAATGAGTACACCTATCGGCAGCTACACACGTACAGAACACGTGGTAGAAAATCCACGAGGCCAAATGCCTCCAAAGAAATGGATACAAACACTTACCTCTTTCAAAAGTTGGCATTGCTAATCAACAACCGCTTTATCCTTTGGTTTCATTGCCAAACGATCCGACTCTATTCAATAAGAAGAAAAATATATCAAATTAGGCTAAAGGCTTCATTCCTCACATCTTAGGGCAATCCAGGTAGGAACCTGATACCCTATTCGCATACACAATACGCAGGCCAGGCCTATGTACAGGGTTTATGTTCACCTAACCAAATCCTAAATAAATTACATTTATATGTTGTCCATAACTCACTGAGTACGAATATATAATCAATTTTATTATCGGGGTCCAATTGGCCCTTTAAACCATTAGTTGAACTTATTAAAATGATGTCTAATATCCCAATTTTTACCGTCAAAATATATTCAATCACATATAATAAACTCAAATAATATATTAAGATCATTACCGGAATATTTTGGGGTAAAAATTCTATCTTTCTCCGGCTCTTTTCTCATATTCTGGCATTTTTCTCTTCCACTTCGTCATTCTCGTTTCTGATCACTTGTTTCTGCTCTCTTTTCCTTTTTGAGCTTCCAATTGAAGCTTTGTTAAAGGTATATATATATATATGCTGCACATGTGCCACCGCCTAGCTTTAGTATATTTTGTCTTTTCCCCCTTTTTTTCCCTTTAAAATTCGCTGCTACGATAAAAATTAAAATGGTACCCTATGATATTCGAAATAATTCCCACTTTTGCATAAAAGTTATACAAAATATATGTAACATACTCACGAAGGCGGATCTCAAATCGGACTCCCAAAACTCAATATGCATATTAAATGGAAAAAAAGTCAAATTATTTAACTTTCGGCATTTTAGCGGAAACTAGCCGAACAACATCGAAATTCACTTTCGAAAAATCACAAAAGTCACAAACAATCATACGAACCTAACGGCGCTTTCAGATTTTGAATCGGAGCTCATTCGCCAAAACCGAGCTCGAAAATCTCTTTTTAATATTTATCGACAATAAAAACTGAAATCTTCTTCCGATGCCTACCAAAC
Organism: Petunia x hybrida; assembly: GCA_037355625.1. NCBI lineage: Eukaryota > Viridiplantae > Streptophyta > Magnoliopsida > Solanales > Solanaceae > Petunia > Petunia x hybrida. Next base: position 62,833 of record JBBBVM010000763.1, on the reverse strand, counting down.
GAGGTCTGATTTAGCTGAAATTTTACAGACAGGTCCTAATGGATATTATGAATATTTTAAAATTATCAGCACGCCAATCGGAGTCTTAACTTCTGAAACGACTGACCGAGGTCGTTGTTGATATTGGGGATGTGGTGTAGTAGACCCATATATTTATACCGTTGCACGCCGCAACGGTATAAATATATGGATCGGGTTGCACGCCGCAACGGTATAAATATATGGATCGGGTTGCACGTCGCAGCGGTATAAATATATGGATCGGGTTGCACGTGGCAGCGGTATAAATATATGGATCGGGTTGCACGCCGCGACAGTATGAATATATGGATCGGGTTGCACGCCGCAACAGGATGAATATATGGATCGGGTTGTACGCCACAACAGGATGTATTTCTGATTGTTGATATGTTCGGGATACCTATATGTTCTGGCTATCTTACATTCCTGGTTGTTCATGAGTTTGTGATTCCATATGTGTTTCTATTTATTATTTGGCTCTGTCTTTTCATAATTTAAATAAGAGGAATTTGGTTTATCTGTTTCTTTTCTCCTTGGCTAGCTATTCTATTCTTTGAGGTGGCTAGTCTGCCCCACTTATTGAGTCTTTTTTACTCACCCTTGTTTGTTGTTTGTTTTTTTCTATCTATTTCGTTTCGGCATGTTCGCTCCAGGATTGAGTTCGCCACGTTGTGAAGGAGCAAAGACGACTTTAGCTGTCAGGGTGAGCCAGTTTTTATTCCGGATGGCCACCAGATTTATGTTTAATATTTCAGTTTTATTTTGCTCCCTTCAGGAGGTATCTGTCTTCCTTTGTACTCTTAGATGTCTAGTCTGGATAACTTTAAACTTAGTATGTTGGGTAGTCAGCTGTAATTTCTTTTGTACAGCTTGGAGGTATCAGTATGTCTGTGCTTTTTCTAAGCTTGTTATTATTTATGAATTTAATTATATTTACTTTTCCTAATTTAATTAGTAAGGGTTCGCCCGACGGGTCTAGAGGAGGATGTCAGGTGCCCGCACGGCCTAGCCGGATTGCGGGTCGTGTCAACAAGTGTGGGTTGGAAGTTCCAGTTCGAGAGCTTCCTACATGGCTACAAAGAGGACGTCAAAAATATGACGAAGGAAATGCGAAGGATGAAAAGAATGCTCAAAGGGGTACTTGCTGATAAGGCGATGCATTGCCTTGACTTCTACTCCTCTCCTTCACGCTAGATGTGGATGTTCCTATAAATGTTTATTATATAATTTCTTTTTGAATGTTTATCATATAGTTTCTTTTGTTAGGATGCTATCATAACTAGCATTCCTTTTGTAAAGCACTGACAATGATGTGAAATTTCTCTATTTGAATGCTAATATAACTAGCATTCTTTTTGTAAAGCTCTACAATGATGATCAATGAAAAATATGTTTGCCTAGTTTAGAACATCTTTTCTACGTTCAGAAAGTTACTGTGTCACTCTGGAACATAAACAACATTCATACAATGAGATATTCATGTTTGGAACATCAATGTTGCGCGCAGAACATAAGTTTGTCGTTCTGAATAAATGATGAACCATTGATATGCTTTGTTCATTTTCTAAAAATTAATCTATCTATAATTAAATAAGCACAATATACCGAATGACATTCAAAATGTTCCGAAATTCATGTTAAAATCTAAAAGGCACAACGGTTACAATTAGTAGTTGCACTCGTTTGAGTAGTACATAACGGTTACGAGTTTCGTCAAACGTCACTTTCCATAAAACCATTCCCAATAGACTCGTCGATTGCCACTTTACTCTTATAAATACCCAACAGTCATACATTGATTCCACATATTTCAAAATGCCTCATCGTCCAAGAACAAGGGGAGCACCGATAAGAGGAGCATCGAGTTCAAGATGGCCTATTCCTTCCTCGAGTTCCTTCCTCCACTGATCAGCCACATTGTCACAAATTTTGACCACGAGGGTGTTTGTAATGGGATGCTCAATGTACATCAACGCAAATACTCCACATGATTTCGCTGTTAGATTTTGTGGACAAAGTGATTTTGGAACTCTAAAAAACGACCACCTGTCTCCTTCCTTACACTTCGGATCCAAGTCTTAGAATAGCTTAGAATTTCTGACATAGATCGGGAACATGTAGAGAACGGGGAGAATTATTGGAAAGTAGTGTTCATCATCATTACAACCATGATTGCAATCATACACCCAACCTTCACTTCAACCACGTCAAACACCACCGTCACGTAGTGATTTTCGTTGATGTTGAAGACGACGAAGATCCTCTTAACACCAGCCCAACACCTGCCCCCTGGGTAGGGTAGCCTTCCATCTGCATACTTCAGATAATCATCATCAAACTAATACGTCTCCAACGCCAGATCAAGCGGTAGCTTTTTTTTTTTTTGCGCATCTACTTCCAATTGGTAGTAGCGTTTTTCATGTTTTTCAAGAATGCCATATCCAAAATGAGGTAACTTTGAACGTAATGACAGGGGTAACTCAAATGCCTCTCCCGCATCATTGTCATCACAGCTTCAACATACTGCAGAACATATAAGAGACAAAAATAAATTGGGGCATAAGTGAGTGAAGGAAAGCTCTGTCTTTCCGAACATCATTCCATGTTCGGAACGACTGTGTGATGTTCTAGAAATCTATGAGAAGCTAGAAATACTTGAGTTGTTCCAAGCATAAGAACGATGTTTCGAACTCAGTTAGTATGTTCCCTACAACGATGTGAAGTTCAGAAAATCATTCAAAAATAAACTTACAATGTCCCACAGCCACACAGTCTTGTTCATCAGATCTTTGAAATCTTGGAAATTCATCGTCACTCCAAGAAAAACATCTTTTTGTTTCTTCCTCTTTCTGATAAATGCGTTCAAAGCCTCCACTTTTTTCCGCTTCAACGGCTTGTAAATATCCACTGGAAGCCTCGGACCAACTTCTTCCTGCTTCTCTTCTCTTCTGTTTATAGTGATTTCACAGCCTTTGCAGGTTTTATAATTTTTTTGCTCTTCAACTGCTCAATCTTCTCCTGCATGGCCGCCATCTCTATCTCCATGCCTTTACGCCAATCGTTGCAATCTTTGCAATTGCAACTGCTACATTTGGAGATGTCGAATCCATCTCCACCAGAAGAATCACCTTTGATTTGCTCAGGAGCCACAATATTTGTCTCATAAGGCACGATCTGTTGCTCATAAGCCACGATCTTTTGCTTATAAGCCACGATCTTTTGATCACAAGCCGCGATCTTTTGCTCATAAGCCAAAATCTTTTGCTCCATTGCTTCCCTCCATCCGCTGCATTCATCACATTTGCAGCCTCTGCAATTGGAGCTCCTCTTAACTGTACCAACTTCAGTGATACCAGCAATTTCAAACTCACCAGCAACTTCATCACAATCAGCTTTGTTTTCAATGTCAATATTTATATCTTGCAAGCCACCAATTCTCTCTTCATTATATTCACCATCACTTCCAAACATCATCGCTTCTGCTCCTTCCATAGCTTTAATTTCTATCACTTGTCTTGGAGGGGTTGTAGGATTGTTCTTGAAGATACAAATTATAGTGCCACCAACAAGACCAACGCTGGAAGCATCCGCAAACACTTTACAATAACGATCTATTGTGTCGTCCTTAGAATCTTCAAATGGCACAAGGTCTAGAAAGAAATCCATGTCCAGCTAAATTTTAAAAATCTTTTAAAGTTGTTTGGAACAAAGTCATGTTGTTCGAAAACATCATGCCGTGATGTTCCGAACATCGTTGACTGAAGCAGTTGATGGTTCTTCATGAAGATGTTCCGAACATCAATTAGAAATATCTCGGCAAACACAAAGTTGTTCCAAACATTACATAACATATATGGAAAAAGGAATACTTACAGGAACATCATGTTGCTCAAACAACATGTCCGTATCTCTTTTACAAATTTCAATAAGCCTGTTTATGATCCTTGGCATTGTTTTTACTTTTGACAAATCCTTTGGCCTCAAGACAGGTATAGCTTCATGTGCCCAGGACATGAATTCCCATCGAAAGCCATAAAGATTGTAAGTCTGGCTTACTTCTACGCGAGGTTCCATTAGCTTGATCAGATATTCCATTGTTAATTCAAAACTCATCCTACCCCAAGGATAACGCTGGAATGCCTCAAGATCGGCGGACAAGCACACCACCCATTCCTCTATTCCATATTTGGAATCCCTCGCACATAGAATAGTATGAACAAACCAAGCCATGCACAGATTTAAATACCACTTCTTGGGACAGGTTCCAGAACATACCAACTCAAGCAAGTCACCAGACTTCACAGCTTGCTTTTTCTTCGGCTGTTTTTGTTTTTTAGGCTTGTTGAACTTCCTCTTGGCGGGTGAAGGTTAGGGTGAGGGTGAGTGCGAGGGTGACTCCTCCACCTGCTTCTTCCCCCCGTCCCCTTCCGCTTCCTACTCCCCTTCTCCTTTTCCTTCTCCTCCTTTTTCTTCTTCTCCTTCTCATCCTTTTCCTTTTTCTCTTTCTCCTTCTACTTCCTCTTCTTCTCCTTGAAATAATCAACAACAAACTTCCACAATTCCTTTCCCTTTTCATTCATTTTTTCCATGTACTGATTACTTGGATAGGCACCACAGTTTAGCCCTGTCATTAGTGCAAACTCGGATAGGCCAAAACGTACTGGCAATCCATTGAAGGATATCCAAACCTCTTTTGTTTCTTTAAAATAATCCTTTGCATGAGGAGTTTATGCACCAACTTGGTGCCAAACAGTGGATATTCCGGTAATTTCAAGAAAGGACCGAAACGGCTATGGAAAAATCTCTTTCGCACCTGCAATTTTTTCAGAACCTCCTTGAACTGTATCATACCCCTTGCCAACGAAGAACGAACAGTAATCTTCCCATTAAAAGGTTCATTGTTGGTCAGGAAGGTCTTGAAGAGACCCTCAACATTACTCTTAAAAATAGCATGACCAACGTCTTTATACTCTACATAATTTTAGCATAAAATTAATAAAATGAATCACAATGATAGTGAATCACATTAAAGGAAAAACAGAAATGTTCCGAACATGTTTATGTTGAGGTTCTGAACGACAGTAGCAATCGTTTGGAACATCACGTATGTGTTCAGAATGAGAGCTACCAGCCTTAATGCTGATGTTGGGAACATATATATGTCCTGCAGAACATCCACATAGTCGTTATGAACAATCACGAGTTTCAATTCAACTATCACATGGTCTTCCTCCAGTTTTAATCCAGATGTTCCTTCAGCAGTTTCCTTCTCTTTACCTGTTTCCTCTTCAACATTTCCACATATATTATTTAGAGCTTCCCCATCTATTTTAACTCTTTTTACACGATCCTTCAGAAAGTTTCTTTTTAAAATTACATCATCCGCCTCTCTTCTACTTCTTTTACTGCTTCTTGGACTCTCCCCTGTCTTATCTACTTCCCCATCTACTTCTTTTTCTCTACTTAAATCATCAGCTTTTTCATTATTTTTTACCACCATCTTCCTCTTCTTTTTCACGATCACCATCTTCCGCTCCAGTCCTCAAAAAATCACTTTTTAACAGTTCATCAATACCGGCATCATCTAAATCCACCCTTCTTTCACCCTCATCTGCAGCCCTCTCCAAATCCTCCCCACCTTTACTTAGATCGTAACTCCTCTTGTTTATCACCTTTGTTTGGTGGACCTACTACTTCTCCTTGGCTATCATCGTCACTCTCCACAACTAATTTTCTTTTAGTTGTTCTAGTTGTTCTTGGGCGTTTAGGAGCAGGTTCTAAATCTGTAGGAGTACGTTCCGAATCTAAAATAGTAGGCTTCTCAGGTTTCTTCTTCGGCGAAGGGCCCTTTCTTTTAGAAATTGCCTTCTTGAGTGTCTTTGTAGGCTGTTTCTTCTGCTCATCTTCATCTTTCGATGTTAAATTTCTCGGTCTTAAATTTACTATTTTTCTGCAAAGCAAAACAAGGGGATACAAAATTTAGTTACAGAAAATCATGAACATTCAATGAGATGTTTAGAACCTCATATGAACTGTTGTGAAGCTACTATGGTGTTCGGAACATCAAGACACATAACAGCAATAACACTTCAATTTGCAACTAAATAAAGCAGTGTTGGTTCACAGAAAACCCACAAATCTTCACAATTTAACCAAAAAATGTAAAAAGCCTAAAAATTTCAGTTGAACGTCGAAAATCCCCTTTGTAGTTGGGAACTACTTTATGCATTAAAACACATAATGCCATTCAATTTCAACACAATATTACACCTTTTGTATAAAAACAAACACCCAAAGCATCGTTAATCACTGTCGACGAAAAAATTAAAAACAAAACCTAGGTTCGAGATTTACACCACAGTTTAAATGATCATGACATTGTTTACCTTTTATATATAATACTTTGTTGTATTGCTGGTCGGATTCCTTGAAAACCACAGAGAAGTTGAGAGTATTTGGTTTAGATTTGGCGTGAAAAAGGAGATGAAGTGAAGAAGTTGAAGAAGCCACACGGGGGGAGGTTAATGTATGTTGTTCCCAATGTTTGAAATCATTATTATGTATGTTTTAAGAAAAACCCTCAAGTTTTAAAAGTGTTAATTTGGTTTATGATTAGTCTTAATCTGACTTAGAAAAAAAATGGAAAACAAAATGCGAGGACCTTTTCTGCCAAAAAAAACTTGCAGAGTTCTGAAACGCCACATCTCACTAGTATATCTCGGGAAGGACTCAGAACCCCATCTCTACTGTTTGCCTCAATCAACATAACATGAACATCTTCTCCAAGAAACCCAATGCCAAAGGATTGATCTTTATTTTTTAATTGTTTGGACAACCCCTTTTGTTTGTTTATGTAAGTTGCAACTTGCAACCTTATAATACATAATGATAATTCATATGTATTTAGGTGTAGTTGATTGATTGATTGTTGGTTCTTAAAATAAAATTTGGCCATTCAAGATTCTTCATGGAATTTACATTAGATCTTCTGAGCTGTGAATTGTGAGAGTTATTTACCTAAATGGCCACTCAACTATTGAAAATAAACTAACAAAGTCACTCTTTTTTGTTTTATTCCTAAATGGTCACTCATCTTTGCATAATTGACTCAAATAGTCATTCTTGCTAGAAAACTTGTTATCTCTGGTGAAATATATTGATGTGGCATTATTTTTCTAAATTTAAAATATAAAGAAATTAAACTCATCCATTTAACTAATTATCCAATTCATTTATCCAAATAAAATCGATCTGAACAACTTAACAGGTCAAATATTTATTTTCATTATATAGAACAATATCAAACTTAAGTATTTAAGAAATATCGTATTTTATTTTAAGGTAGAGTTAAGGAATGTCATAATATTTTTTTGTTGTTGTTGTGTACACTCTGTTAATATGACACAATATATAAGGTGTCGTCTTTTATTAAAACCATTAATATTGTTGACATGCTTTGATGTGTTCTATCAATTTAGAAGATTCAGACATCTTGAATGGAAAATTGAAGTTTTCTCATGGATTATGTTATGAGCTTATTATATTTTATGAGAATTTTAGTTTAATTGTAGTGGCAATGAAGGATATAATTAGTTCCACGACAGCGAGATATTTTGTTAGAATGAAATTTGATGAAGAAATTAAATACTTAAGCTTGATATTGTTGTATTAATAAAAATAAATATTTGACATGTTAAGTTGTTCGGGTCGATTTATTTGAATAAATTAATTGGATAGTTGGTTAAATGGATGAGTTTAATTTCTTTATATTTTAAATTTAAAAAAATATATCACGTCAATATATTTCACCGGATATAACAAGTTTTCCAGCAAGAATGACTATTTGAGTCTATTATGCAAAGTTGAGTGACCATTTAGGAACAATACAAAGAAAAGTGACTTTTTTAATTAATTTCTAATAGTTGAGTGATCATTTGAGTAATGAACTCGAATTGAGATTATGTTTATTTACTTAGTGTTCAATATTGAGCTTTATTCAAACTTGTTAAAATTATTTTTCTTGAGTCTCGAAATTGGACCATGCACGTGCGCGAACACAAGTACACATGTATATAGAAAATTCAAAGAACTTTGTTAAAACATGTAAGTACATTTGAGAGATGCACCATCTCTCTTTAATGGGCTAGCATTTTTATCGCATTGTAATCACACAATCTGGCTAAAGTTATTAAATTATAACTATATTTTAGAATTGCACGATTGGTTATTCTATGTTATTTAGCAGATTTATGACTAGCCTTCTGTTCGCCCTTTCTATTTTTGACAAAACATTGTCTTGAATGTTGGATAACTTGCAACGGTCAAGAAAGTATTTGAATTGTATTTACCTTTGAAATGTACCGTAACATTTGTATATCCTAAAAACTGATTTCAGGTATTACAATTAAATTTGTATTTAGTTGAGCCTTAGGCGACCATTTATATCTTGATCCGATCGGCTGATAAGCAATTTACGTCGACAGATGATCGATTTAACAATTACTATATCGACGATAACGTGCAAACAGTAGATTCGATAGAACATATGACAACGAATCCAACAGTACTCAATATAACAAATTTGATTCGAAGACAGATATGATCGAGTAAACGAATGCAAGCAACTAGTTTATCGATTACGATGGTACAACTATTTAACTACAAACGATCGATTCTTACTGATTCCGAATAAATTAATTATGAGCAAGATAGATAGCTATTGATTTATCGAATACGTGCTTTCACTATCAAATTACTTCGTAATAAGCAGATGATTTAAACTAGACTTCGACGAAGGATGCTGCGATAGAATTACGATGACAACAGTGAGAAATAGATAAGATAATACGAATTAACTGACGATATATTTAGTTAAAACGATGAAACTATGATTTATGGATTGCACAGTAATCTTCCTAAACCAGTATTACGATCAAAGCGATGACGAGTAATTAACAAGATCGATTGTGATAAAAGAAATACGTCAAACAATGAAAACAACAAGCAAATGATAGAACAAATAATAAATCAATAGATGAAAGCAGTAAAGCTTATTGTATTGATTGATCGAAGGATGATGCTTCGTTGAAAGAGAAGAATCCTCCTTCAGAGTTGAACCAAGCAGCGATTTGCACTAATACAATGATTGTAATAGTGGCGGCATAATGATAGTAATGGTTGAGATATGGCAGTAAAATAAAAGAGAGGGTTGCTTTGTTCAGTAAAACGTAAACGTACAAATGGGGATATAGAGGAATATTTATAGAATGAGAAATATGGAGTCTCCAACCCTAGAAGAACTCCACTCTCCCACGTCTCTCCATCAGTCACGCAACAGTAGTTGCCCACGTTTAACCGACTCTGCTGAATTCGTTCCGACAAAAGCGGGATAAGATCAATCATCATTATCTGGTAAAGCAACTGTCTTCGAAATCTTCCGATCACGATCTAGTTGAATCGATCACACTCTATCGATCAACGTTATCCCACTCCGACCTCGCTTTATGTTGTCTTCGATAATTGCTTTCGTCTTGTCACGTAATTGGTCGCATGTCACTTTTGTGATCGGACAAAATCCGACCAATACAGATAGTCCCCCCACTTGCCAAGTGAGTGTTCGGAAAACTTGGCAAGTGGCTTGAAACTTAAGGCGGGAAAACACATGGAGCGCTGGTGGCCCTTTATTTTGAAACGAAAACCGTCATTTCAACTTCCCATCATTGCACGTATCAGACATCGTGCGGACGACGGTTTTTCACCGATTACCGAGGCAATGATGACTCTTTGCGTTATAAATATCACCCTCAAACCAAATTCTAAAACTTTTCAACTTCTTCATCAAACCACTCTCTAAAATTCTCGTCGTGTTCTTCAAATCTTACTGCAAATCTGCTTTGATCTTTGTTACCACTCTTTTATTAAGTTAAACTTGCTTGAATATTAAGTTAAACTCGCTCAAAATGTCTTCTACTTCAACTGCTCAGGATACTGCTGACGTCACTGCTTCCACTACTCCTTCTGCCGTAGCACTGCCGCAGTCTGTCGCAGTGGTGGAGCAAGTCGCCACCGCCGTCGGCCCTTCTGAAGATAAAAAGGGCAAAAAGCAGAAGGAAAGAAAACCAAAGGATTTTGGCCCTGAAAAGAACAATTTTCACCCAATACAATGGCAAATGATGCCCTTTTCGGTACGACATTGCTACCGGAAAGGTTCAAAAGGCCGCATTGGAATGTTACAGGCCACCGGTAATAGATCCGACTATTTTGTGTTTTTAAGTTTTAAATATGCTTTGGCTTAGTTGATTGCTTTCTCTGTGATTTTGTTGTTTAGTTGGTTAGACATTTCTAAATCTATGAATACAAGTCAAAAATAACCAAAAAAAAAAAAAAATTGATTTAGAGGTTGAATTATCCATTTTGTTACAAAATAGGACCGTCTTTATGATTGATTGTTTTTTAGCAAACTTGTTAAGATAAAGAGTTCTATATGCATATCTCATAACTTTTACTGAATTTTCTTTAAATTCTATGTAATTTTACTCTTTGGCCGAGAGTCTATCGGCAACATCCTTTTTATTTTGGTGGAGGTAAGGTATGCGTACATCTGACCCCTTTCCCAGACCCCACTTGTATGATATTATTAAGTATGTTGTTGTTGTGGTTATGTATTTCTACTATTTTGGTAATTTATACAATATTTTTTAATTATTTATATTAATTGTTTAAATTATATTATCAAAAATAAAAATACACGAGGCATCTGCCAAGCCTTCAAAACTTATGCCTCATTCCGTGGTAAGTAAAACGCATAACCTCAAATCTGCGCCCATAAAGATACTGCCAAACACAGATTGCCAATCTGTTAAAATGTTCTCAATATATAGTTTGATCATATTGTCTACCAAAATGTGTAGCTCAAAAGGTGTAAACACGTAGTGATTTTTAATGAGCTTGTGTTTGGACGAGTGCATGTGTATATTAGAAATAAAATAAGACAAGACTGAGATCGGAGAGAGAAAAGTGGGGTGTGGAAAAGAACAATTTTTTTTTTTTGGTTGGAGCTGCACTTTATATTCAAAGATTCTAGGGGGACCAGTACTTGTTAGGGAGATAATATCACCTGGATCAATTTATCCACTTTATTTTATGTTTTTATATCTTTTTGGTCTATTTTATTGAATTTTTTGAAAAATAAAAAAGGTACTCCCTCCATTTCATTATAGTATCATTTTTAGCTTATGCACTCCCCTTAGAAAATATAGTAGATTTAGGTAATTACATTAAAGAAGTAATTAATACTTTATTTTTGTAATTAATACTTTATTTAGGTCCATTAATACTATTGAGATGAGCAAGGGCAAGTTGAAAAAAAAGTAATTAATACTTTATTAATTTTATAAAGTAACACTTATTTTGAATTAATTTTTAAAAATTAGAGGTGGCACTTAAAATAGAAGTGAGGGAGTTTAATTGCTACAAAATCTAGATTAATTATTTTTTGAGTAACGATTAACATAATCAATTAGTAGTATATTTTTAATTAATACTGTACTAAAAAGATAATTTTTTAATGTGTGTGAAAAATTCAAAATATCAAATAAAGTGAGAATATATTTTTAAAAGAGAGAGAAAAAGGAAAAAGAAAAACAATGCAAGCCCCACCTATATTTCCTTTTCCGTTTGTATGTTCATAGTGCGAGAGTAGAATTTCTGCACACCAATAGTATGAATATCTGTTTACCTATGACGTTATTCCCTAAATACTATCTTCGAAGAATATTAGCATTTTCAATATATTTAACTTAACCTATGTCATCTTGATGAAATAAGCACACCCAACTTTAACTTAACCTGTATTTCACAAAGTTTTTATTTATTCATTTTTAAAGAAAAACTTAAGCTCGAAATGCAATGCGGGGCCCGGACAACTCCAATGCCAATTAGACGATCCCAATTTGCGAGTTTGCCAAACTCGTTCTCAAGGTATTCATGCCAAAAATAAAAAGAAGATAAAAATTAGTACAATACATAATTTTACATATATAGAAAACAAAAAAATAAAATAGCAAACAAACAAGCAGGTTATCATCCATTTCAACCTTAAAACAAAGGATACCATGAATAAGTGACAAGAGTAAAGGATTAGTAAATAGAAAATAATTTGAGCAAGACAGTAAGCAAACCATTATATTATAAAATGAAGATGACCCTTTGATTAACGCTAGAGGCTCTGAGCAAATATTTCTTCAAGCGGTTTGCTTATGTTTTTGAACAAAGTCGTTCTACTGATAACATGCTTTACTATCAAATTTTGTATAAAAGAATAAACAACTACCAAGCTAAAATTCTTAGAGAGTCATGCGAAGATATCTAGATTTGACCAAAAGCTCAATCTTTAAACTCTAGATAAAAAAAAAAAGATTGACTATTAAGTTAAAGAAACAATTCTGACTAGAATGCATGAGTAAAGTTTTAAACACCATTATCTTAATAGCAGCCAAGTCTTAGAGATACATTTTTTTTTCTGTAATTAAGTTTATTTACTGTAATTAAGTTCATTTACTACCCGAAGAAATAGATAATTTCTTGTACCTTCCGAATGGATTTTAAACAAAGTCATATTTCTTTTGAAGAAACAGACATGAACCAAATCTATTTCTTATTAACCCAATATATCGAAACAAGAAAGATTAAAATTTTATTCTAAATGAGGATCACAGAAATTTAGATTAGACTAAGAAAGAACTCATCCTTCATAAGAGAGCAATTAGTAAAGAATAAGCTAAGACCAAAGACTAACTTAACTAAGCTACTCACTGAACTCATTTTAGTTAAACAAAGTAACACTAAACATGCTCAATATTAAAACTTTAAGCAGGTGTAGCAGGTGTAATCACCTAATTTTTGACCCTCCCATTCCAAAATTCATTATTTTTAGGGTCCAATAGGTCTTCCTCTAAATATTAGAATTTTTAATATTTTTAATAGTTCTTACAAAGAAAATAGAAAAGTATAAAAATAGTCACACTTTGCACGTTAGGATATTTTCTGCATATAACAACTAAAAGGAACGCTATTGCAAATCAATCAGAGTAAAATGTTTGTGTCAGTTGCACCAGCACGTAAATATTTTGACGCATAAGCACATTTCACTTTCAGCTTTCACAAAACAGCCACTTAGCGCACACTCTCATCCACTCACACACTCTCGGACACAATCACTCACATGCACATTTTATTGTTCAATTTGTTTTGCTTGGCCCACTGCATACGCATGCACTTTTAGGCCCAATACAAATTCCCAAACATACGGCACATATAAAGGATTGATTACATAAACAGCCACAAAGCAGTAAATATTTACTATCTAATAGCCATTACTATTTATAGCCATTATAAATTAACAAATATAAATATTAATATTATTAATATTAATATTGAATATCAATTACTAAATTCTCAGAAATACATATAAATACAAATAAAAATGAAACGCTTAAGCGTCAATCATGGTAGTGGAATAACCACGTTCGAGAACTAACAAGTACTATAAACTGAAAAAACAAAACACTATCCCTATTAAAGTACAACACGATTTCCAGTTGCATAACACATATCATAATCAAACTAACCTCCTATTTCAGTTCCAAAATACATATCTACATCAAAACAACCTTTCAAAGATGGACGATATTCATATACTCATACAATACCATGGTATATGGAACAACAATTACAGCTACGAGAACTACAAATTGGATGGAATTGTTGTTGATCGAAACTGTTCATACCATTCATTACTTAGTTCTATTAAGAAGATGCTTGAAGGAGTTGGTGTAATTGGAAGATTCAATATCGAATACAAACTGAAAGATGGATTAAAGCCAATGGTAATCTACAATGATATGAGTCTGCGATTCTTCATGGATCTTAGGCAGACAACAAGTGACGTAACACAATTTTCTCTGTGTGTGACAATGGAAGAACAGCAAAGCGCAATTATTTGTGCAACTGCAGATTTAGTGATCACGGATCCAAGCAGACAGAATGGTTTACAAGTAAACACATTAGATGTGGATCAGGAAGATAATGTGAATATGATTACTGATGGCAATGACTATGAAGAGATATCTTTGGAAAACATACCAATCATTCACGACACCCTAAACACTGAAATTTATGTAGGACAACTGTATAAAAACAAGCAAACACTAGTCAGTGTGATGAAAAATCTGGCTCTGCAGCAGAACTTCAAATTCAAAGTTGACAGATCATCAGCTACAAGGTAATAAGTTTATAAATTATGGTATCAAATTCAAAGAAATATTAACAAAAAAATCAATTAATAACTACTATATTGTTGAAAGCACTGCACAGTAAAAATATAAATTATAGACTGAATTCATGTAATATGTACTACAGGTACGCATTGATATGCCCTGGCAACGGCTGTGGTTGGAGATTGCGCTCATCAAGTATAGGTCGTTCAGGCGTATTTAAAATACGAGAATTTACTGAAAGCAATACTTGTCCTGAAGAGGAGAGACTGCTTAGCGAACATAACGCAAGTTATGCAACAATAGGTGAGATAATTAAGGAGAAATTCAAAGATCCTAAGAGGGTATATACACCTAATAATATAATACAGGATATTAAGAATGATTATGGTATGGAACTTAATTACATGAAAGCTTGGAGATCAAAGGAGAGGGCACTAGAGCTATTAAGAGGGAACCCATCAAAATCATATAGTGTCTTGCCAAGTTACCTGTATATGGTAGAAACCACAAATCCAGGTACTGTGACAAGACTGCGGAAAACCAATGATAATAGATTCAAATTTGTTTACATATCATTGAGCGCATCGATACACAGCTGGAAATACTGCAGACCAATTGTAGTAGTAGATGGCTGTTTTATTTCAGATATTCATGGAGGCACTCTGATAGCTGCGTCAACCCAAGATGGAGAAGGTAATTTTCTTACAGTTTATTACAATTGCTATCAATAATATCTACTGACATTCTTTACAAATTGCAATTATAGTACAGAAAAATAACTAATATTAAACATATTATAGGAAGCATCGTACCTTTGGCATACGCAGTCGTCGACTCAGAAAATGACAAATCATGGGAATGGTTTTTTAAAACCTTCAGAGACACATATGGAGTCCGAGATGGAATGTGTGTTGTATCAGATAGATGTGCAAGCATTTCACGTGCTTGTTCAACAATATATCCAGAGCTGCCACACTACATATGTGTTTATCATCTATGGAATAATATCAAAACAAAGTTTAAAATAAGCAGGAAAGAAATAGGAGAAATATTTTTCACCTTAGCCAAGGCATACACAATTGAGGAATTTGCTCACTACATGAAGGAACTAGAGAAGATAGACAAAAGGGTGAAAAGATACCTGGCAGAAATTGGTTACCATAAATGGTCCCGTGCATACGCAGAGGCAAATAGAGCAGATATGATGACAAGCAACATTGCATAGTGTATTAATGGACGAAATAAGCAGGCACGCTCTCTGCCCATCGTGGAATTACTAGATGCAATGCGTGACATGGTCAGAAAATGGAACTGGGAAAATAAGAAAAAAGCTATAGGAACTTTCAAAGTCCTAACAAACAAAAATCAGAGTATATTCAAGGCTAACATGGAAGCTTCAAGAAGGATGACGGTATGAAAAATCAATACATCTATTTACAAAGATTCCATTTTACAGTATATTATACAACTGATTTATGGTATATTTAAACATACATAGGTCATACCTTCAAATGAATACATGTATGAGGTACATGATGGAGGAATAAAGCATGTAGCATGCCTTCACTATAAGACCTGTACATGTAGGAGATTCCAATTGGAGGAGATGCCATGCCCACACGCACAAGCAGTTATGAGATACAACAACATAGATGCTTATGCATACTGCTCAACAATATGCACAAAAGACAACCTAGTGAAAACATACCAGCAACCTGTTTTCCCAATGCAAGACCAGAGTGCTTGGAATGTGCCTGATGAAATACTGTTCCAGGAAGTCCTACCACCAAAAGGGCGAACAAAGGCTGGCAGAACAAAAAAGAGAAGGATAAAGGCAGCATGGGAAGTAAGATGCAAATTAGCCTGTAGTCGATGTGGCAAAGAGGGACATAATAGGAAAACATGTCGAAATCCACCAATGGTTTCTTAGAGTTTAGTACTGCATGTAACTAACAATATCTGCTGCTTTATTGATACAATTTACATCAGTTTGTTTAATTAAGTAAGCCATTTATGGAATACCTTCCTATCCTTCAGAGTTTACAATTAAACCATTTTGCATTAGATACACTAAAATGCAATACTATTGATAGACAAAAGCAAACGACTAATATCAAGTAAATTGATATATATCCAGCAGCAACTAAAAAAAAGAGCTGTACAATATCAAATGTACATTGATCAAACTGTATGAGTGAACAATACTAATATTCATAAGTAAAGAAATATTTCATTCACAAATGTTAAACTTCAGAGTAGTAGTCAATATCAGCACCATACAAATATATACAGATAATACCAGTATTCTTGAGAAACTTCTGCCCCAAAATAGATAATAATAATTATAAAACATAGGTACATTACATGCAGAAGCTTTCATATACCTGAGAAAAAATACTGCATACTGAACATGTCCAAATTTAAATATACTATCTACCTTAATGTTTAACATCAATAACTTCAGCCATAATATTTGAGCACTTTAACATTGCAAACTATGAATAAAATTTGAATAAGTGAATACCTATCAGTACAAACCTATAAGTTAAACAAATCAAACATAATATCAAACAAATAGTGAATCAACTTCCATTATTACTATGTCAAGTCAAAATATGCATCTAGAGTATTACACAGAAACATACAATATAAAGATACCTAAAGAAGTAATAAATATGTACTGAAAAGCTTAAGATAAATTCAATATTAATTACATATTAATAAATTAACATACATAAACAAAAGATGAAATCATTAAAACATAAAATAGAAAAAATATACTTAAAACATTCACATTACCTTATAAATAAACGAGTACAGCATACAAAACTAATCATATGCCTTAAAAGACAAATATCCAAATTGTTCTGTAGAAACCAAAATAAAAACTATTAATAAAACGTTCAACGCATATTACATAGTGACATGTTCATATCGACATAAACCACTACATATCAGATTTAATCTTCTACATCACTTTGCTGATTTGCCTCCTGCTTCTTGAGTCCATAATCCCACAACAGCGCCCCAAATCGCTTCCTAAAGCGCCTAATATTGCAACCAGAAGGAGGCATCTCACGACCATGCATGAAATGCTCAGCAAATGTAAGAGCAAAGACACCATAATCGCTGATAAAAGAAAATCGTTAGTAATATTACCAACATTCAATATAACAAATAAATATATACAGAACAGACAATGTAAGCAATACTTACGATTTCGGCACTCCAGTCATGTCATATATGTGTAAAATCTCCCACTTATCAGTTACAGCTTTGTCACAAAAAATGTATTCAGCAGGATTAAGATCATCCCTGATATCATAGAATCCAATGGCTGACAAGAATTGAGGAATCAAAATGGCATACGGCTCCGCAGCTCTAATAAGTTCATCATCATAATAATAGTTGTCTAACTTTTGATCGTAGACATATATCACCCTGTGCTTAAATGAAATCCTACCAAGAATCCAATGCCGATCTTCAAATACTTTTATGGGCAGAAGTACATCATCAACCAAGGGCCATGGTAAATTGCATCTCATAGACATACCCTTCATATAATCTGATATCAAATGATTCTCAGCAACAACAGAGAAAACTTTATTATTTTCCAGATAACCCTTGTAGATATCCCTGATTGTTGAATCAAACAAGCAATCAATCGTCGTAAAACGACCCTGAACTGCTGGATCATTCTTGGCCATTTTCCGCAGGTAATACAGAACAACATCAATGTACTAGAATATGAGAAAGAGAAAATATTATTATTCCAAACATACAAATAATATAATACAAAAGTACTTAATTAAATAGCTACCGTTTCTTGAAGAGGATTGTCCGCAGAATATAGAGTATAAAACCAATCTTTAGATGAAACAAGACAAACCCCAAAGTCAAATCTAGGCCTCAGAATATTAGCAGTAAAATGGTATGGAGGCTCCCTGTGAATAATAGAATTATTTAATAACATGATTAATATCAATTATAATTATAAACAGAATTTCATAGAACAGTGCCAATGGTGATATTACCTTGTCTTCATCAATCTATTTTTGATCCAGGTAGAATAGCTCGCTGACAGCTTTGCATCAACTCGACGCCAAGGTTTGCTAACAAATAGATGCTTCGTAGAGAATTTAGAATTCAAAGCAATATTCTTGCTACTAACAGAAGATCCAGAACTAAATACCAAACGTGACCTATGTAGCCGAACAGACTTCTTCATACAGATTGCTTTATGACTAATACCCATCCTTTCCTTGATTTTAACTTCCTCAGGTACAACCTCTTGCAAAGTTTCATAATCCTTCTCAGAAAATGCATCAATATCACGAAGCAGACTGTTTAATTCACCATCTTCACTAATATTCACTTGTCCAATATTAGGAACTGCATTAAATAAAGCATTGGATAAAATTAAATAAAAGTACAGTGGTCAATTCAATACTCAACAAATATCACATATTTGAAAACCAAACACATGTAACAAATAAAATGATACATTAAGTTCAACTAATACAAACATATTAATAGAACATATATATACAATACCTGCAGAATCACCTTCAACAACATTTGAAAAAACAGAATGAGCCTTTCCAGCTTTACCATTATTGCCAACTCCTGCTTCAGATCCAATTTCTTTATAAATAACCAAAGCTTCCAGATCAAAAGAATATTATTAAATTACATCAGATGATAATAAAGAAAAGATCACATAAAGAGACAGTACAAATATAGTAAATTGATACACAACTGAATAACTGGAATATACATGACACTTACCAAATTTTTCCACATCATGACCATCCTCAACAATGACAAAGTCGCTGCCTTCCGCTGATGGTGCAACATTTTTACCATATATTTCAACTTCTTCTTGAGTATCAAATAACCTAAAATTGGAAAATCCACCAGGAGATTGCTCCATAACCACATCAACAGCTGCTTAAAAAACAGACACAAACATTGTATTAGAAACAAACACTAACAAGTTCGGATGCACACGAGGATAATATTTACATATTAACTGTAAATACTAACAATTTTGCAAGGCTTTTCGCGCTGCAGCTTCTTTCAACCTACTCTCAACAATACCATCTATAATATTAAATTCCTCAGTGCTTATTGAATCAAGACCCTGACCTTCTTCATTTAGAACCACAAAACAAAATTAACTAACATAATATTAAACATATGTTAATATATGTACAATAAAAATAATAAACAACAGAAAAGCAACACAACAGTCACAGTAAGTAATATCACAAAAACCATATCTAACCAATATCATTATTAGAACCACTCGCTCCATTGAAACATTCCGCTAACAAAGTATCCCCCGCTGATTCACAACTCAATTATTTATCATTAGTAGACACTGCTGTTCCTACAACAACAAAAAAAGAAATTAATATAATACAGTTCAATAAATTTAAAATATCAACTCAAAGCTAATATACACTAAATTAAAAAATACTTCGATTCACCTTTACGCTTTGCAGACTCTTGAAGTCTTTTCTCAACAAGATCATCAATTATATTAAGGTCCTGAATGGACAAAGATTCAACACCTGCATTTTCTAGAAATTTTTTTTCCAAAATAACAAATGAGATAAAAAAATTCTAACAATAAATAAAAATACAATCATTAAAGAACATGTAACACTGTGCAAAAATCACTGATTCTATATACCAATTACAGTTCTGTCACAGATAGCAATATTCTGCAATGTAGCTCCATCAACCACCATATGTGAATTCTGTAATACATCAACTTTACAACACATATTGCCAACACCTGAATCCATAATGAACAGAAAGTACATACAAAAACATAGATTTAATTATCTTATTAAAAACAGAACTACTAAATCAAAAGCTAATTCTAATAAAACAACACATACATAAACTTACCAGTAGAAGCTTTACGCTTTGCAGATTCCTGCAGTTTTCGCTGGACACTCTCATCAATAACATTTAGTTCCTGAGAAGACATTGATACAATACCTACACCATCTACCTCTTGATTTGCCACATCATCAAACTCAAGTCTTCTAGGTATTGATAAAAATAAACACAATAAAACAATCCACCATATCTTCCACAGATTGAAGACATCTAATAAAATAAATATGCATTAATATTGAAACAATAATTACTGGAAATCATCATAAATAATAAACTTACCAATCGCATTTACATCACCACAACCATCATTCACCAATACATCTACATCTTCCTCCATATTAGACTTATCCAAAGATGCAACACTATTACCAACAGAAGTACCCGCAGATTAAAAATAATTAAACAAAAATAATACTTAATGATACTAAAAAATAACATAGCTAAAAAAATACAACCCATAATCAAAAAAATATTTAAATACAATAACCATATGAAATACAAACCTAAAACGGATTTATCACAGGCAGTCCGTGTAGGCGTACTATCAATGACAGCATTGTTAATCTCATCAGGAGCAACATCATGATTAGATCCAAAACCACCAAAGCTGAAATTACCATCAGTGCCTGCAGCCTAAGCATCATAAAATTATAAATCAATTAAACATCACAACAAAACTAAATAACTACAACATATAAGATATTGAAACAGTAATATCTACCTGTACAGAAAACTTTGTATCAATCTTCTTTGAAATTATATCCAACTCATTGAAAAATCTATCAGCAGTAGCCACCAAAAAATCTTTCAACCCATCAACAAAGGTTATTTTTCTGAATATCTGCTTCATATCAACCTGATTTTGTTTTAAAAAAACCATTTCTTTAATGAACTCAGCTTTCGTCACAAATAAATCATTATCACGCGATGACGGCCCAGCTAAATTTACTGTAGGGCTATCATCATCACTATGACATAAAATATCATCATCAAAATTGATTTCTTCAACTTCAGGCAGATTCAAAGCCTCAAGTTCACGGTCAGTAGGAGTAATATTTTGCACCACCATCTACATTAAAATTAAAATACATTAAAGCAGTTAATATCTATAAACACAACCATAAGCACACATTAATGAATATCATAAAAACTAAATCATCAAGATCAATTACCTTGTCACCAGATAATGAAAAAAAAACACTTCTGAACCTCATTGAACGAAAGATGCCTGGTGACCTCCCAATTCAAAATCCTAGGAACCTTATTGCCAACACGATTAGCAAGCTTTCCATTAACAGTAGGACTACACTCAAAAAACCATACCAGCAAGGCATATGGCATCCCTGCAAATCTGTAAGACGACTTCCACACACAAACCTTGTTATGTAAAGAATCAATCGTTGCATGAAAAATCTTATAACCCCATGGATATGATTCCCATTCACCCGACTCAACAATATCAAAGTGGTCAGAATCAATATAATGAGGAGTCGTTTCACTATTCTTAGTGGAATAGAGAAAAGTATTGATAAGATACAAGGCAGATATTTTAATTGCGTCATCATCATTGTCCCACATTTTGGTTTTAAAACATTCATCCAAAGCAGATTTGCTAACCTTCTCTACACCACCAAAATACTTCATCACAAGTCGATTTTCATCCTTGAATCTATAGTCTTTCATAAAATCACCAACACATTTAAGACCAGTAACAATAGCAAATTCTTTCAAACAAAATTTAATCTTTTGGTTATTGATAATAAAGAACAATGCATCATCACTTGGACGTACTACTTCTCTAAACAACAATGAAACTAAAACTTGATTTTGAACATGAAATGCAGGTAATTCAAGAAAATGACCAAAACAAGTTGCTTTAAACCTCTCATATAAACCACCACATAACCTTTGTTTTAACTCAGCGCATATTTTCTTGTTGCAGTGCACATTAATTGGCCTGTTACCAAAGTTTTCCTTTGGAGTGTAAAATTCCCAAATCTGACAAAATCAAATAAATCACATAAACACACACACACACACACACACACACACACACACATAATCAAGACACCATAACTACAACAAAACAGCATAGATAGTTCTGAAAATTTAACATAAATAAAAATAAAAATACCAAACTGTAAATAACAATCACTATAATATATAAACAACATATTTAACACCATTTTAAAAATATATATTTTGAAAACATATCACATAAATAAGAGTAAATCTACAAAATATGAGATTACTATGTAAAAAGTAATAATAACAAAAAGAACACATATTAACATAAAAATTAAATACAAAAAGTTAATTAATTATAATAATAAAGTAAACAAACATGCAAACTAAAACGAATACGAATTCACCCTAACTAGAATAAAACAGCATACATAATTCTGAAAATGTAACAGAAATAAAAATAAAATAACCATCCCTATAAATAACAATCAATAACATAATATATAACACACATATTTAACACCCATATATAACCGCTATATACTGAAAACATATCACATAAAAAAGAGAATATCTAAATAAGAAATTACTATGTAAAATGAAAAAATAAATAAAAAGAAACACATATTAACATCAAAATCAAATCCAACAAAATCATTAATTATAATAATAAAAATAAACATACATGCAAACTAAATTCAATAAAATGCACATATTGAAATAATACAGCAAATACCTTCAAAACCGGACCATCATTTAAATCAGGATCAAAATCGGATTTTGCAACATCAGCATTTCTTCTAACCTTCTTTTTAAGCATATTATCTGGACCTTCAACCTCAACAACGTCAGAATCAAATTTAACAACCCGAGTACTCTTATCAGAAATCTTTCTTTTTTGGTTGCATGCAGCCTTCGATCGAGTAATTCTCGAAGTAATAGAAGACGCATGCAACGACATAAACTCACTAAAATCACCATCTTCAGAACTTTTCTGACCTTGCAATAAAACTTTGTCGCCGGAACGACGACATTTCTTGGATATCATTTGTTATGCAAATATGAAAATAGTATAGAATTTTCTAAGAAGAGAGTAAGATGAATAATGGAAAAGAACAGTAAAACTAGCAGCTTTTATCGAAGGAAAAGAATGAGAAAAGTTGCTTCAGGAGAAGATGTGAAGTTAAGCAATAAACTGATCAATTACGTAAGGAAGTGTATATGAAAAGGCGGAACAAATGATATTCCCTATAGAAAAACGGAATGGATCAGTTGAACTAATGATATTCCCTATATTGATGGCGTATTAACAAAATAATAACATTCAAAATCCATAATTAAATAGATAACTGACAGGTTAAAACGTATCACATACCCATTAATTTTAAACAAATATTCATTTAAAAATTAAATTAAAAAATTAGTAATATTAATAAAAATTATATATAAAAATATTATTTTGGCCATCAAAGAAATTCACAAATGAAGAGAGTTACAAATAGTAATTACTTTCAATAAATGTTTATCTGGGGTAAAAATTTCACATATAAATACAAATATTTACATACATTTTGGGGGACAAAAAAAAAATTGAGAGGCGCAGCTATACACGAAAACCTAGGAGGCTAATCGTAAGCCTCCACTCATCATCTACACCAAAAATGCTGAAGCAGTCACCCTCTTTACTATATTAGCTTAGACGATGACCACTTTAATCACGAAAAAATAATTATTTCCCTTATGACATGTTGAATAAAATGATCTTCCAAGCAAATGAAATCTTCCCTTTCTTTTCAATTTTTAAGGAGCAGTTTGCATATGAACTTTAAAAGTATAAAAGCAAGGTCATCTAGTTGATCCCATTTCCAACTTGAGTTCCGTCCAGAGGTTTCTGTTCTTGCTTTACAGCTGCGGCTGAGGTCCCGCTCAGTCGAAAGTTTGATATTGATATTACCGAAAGGTTTAGCTCTAACTCTGTTATTCTTTTGTCTTGGCTTTGCACTTATTGGTACTTGAATGGAAATCATGTTTGATTGGTTGTTATTATTTGCTCTCAAGTGAAACAGACTTGCTTGATTTGTAGGAACCAGTTAATACTTGGTTAATACAGATAATTATTATGTTAAAAAAGTAGTTTTAATTAAAAGAATCGCTGAGTCCTAAGCCAGACAATTGTTTGCATGCTTGCGTGGTTACGTCATTTATGTACTTTATTTATCCGGGTGGGATGTCCCGGTTTATAAAAGATGTAAAAGGTGGCCGTTCGTGAGAAGACCCGGGATGTTATATTTTAGGCTAGTATAATTATATTTTATTTTTAATCTTTTTATTTTGAGACTGTAATGGACTATACATGCGCGTGCTTGTGTGTCTGTGCGTTTTAATTAAACATTTTTCGAAAGCCGACAAAGATCAAATGATCAGCTATGTGTAGCATAGGGTCGGGGAGTGCCTAACACCTTCTCCCTAGTCAATGGAACCTCCGTACCTAATCTCTGTTTTCGCAAACCAATTAATCGGATGTCATTAATTTTAAAAGAGGTTTTTCGTCTGAAAATAAAAATAATTGCAAATATTTATGAAAAATTGACTAAGTGACCCAGCACGCTTAGTTGACGTATTTTCTTTACTTTTAATGTTGGGTGGCGATTCCGTAAAACCTTTCAAAAACCTCTTTTGAGTCGCCACTCATTTTTCTTGATTTCGAAAAAAATGGGTGCGACAGCAGGAACTTTGAAAACAACCAGCAATTCACTCAAAATTTATAACTTTAAATTTGAAATTCTAGCAGACTTCAAATGGACTAAGAAGAAATTATAACTTACATCACTTGGTTTAATCTTTACAGAACTAATCATGAAAATCAGTTATAGATCAAAGATTTTATCAAAGAAAGAACCAAAACCGATTAAGGAAATCATTATTTCTTCATCTCCAAAGTATTCAGCTTTCATCAGATGACAAACCAAGACAACACCTTGTGATTAAGGAACTAAATTTAACACCCTGAAAATCTAACATACAACCTGACTCTAAAAAAAATGTATCATTCTTTGATTTAAACAAGCAGAAACTTGACAAATACACAAAGGAAAAATTACATTTTTTTAAAAGTTTAAAGAATTTAAAGCAGAAAAGTGAACTTCAATTAAACATGCTCAAGGGACAAACCACACAAACAACATATTACTCAGCTTATACACTGCTTCTCTGCATATCATAACTGAATCCCTGGCCCTCTATACAGCCATTACAGAACTCTCATGCATAAACAGACCCCTGGACTCCTTCAATTCACTAAAGCCCCCTGCATACCCTTTCTGCACTCAAACACACCTACTGGACTGCCTCCACAACTCCCTGAATTTCTCTCAAAAAAAAAAAAAAACAACTACTATCTGCTGACCTCCTGGCTTCCTCCACACCAGCTAACCTCCAAGAACAAACTACAAACCACCAAACATCACTTTGCTACAAGCTACAAGCTACCAAGATCTCCAAACAAACAAACTTCTATACCTGCTTTAGAGCTTCACAAACTCATTTTCAACCCTCTGACCTCTCCTCCACCTACAGCTCATTCAATTATCCAAACAACACCCTACGGGTATTCAGCACTCACTCACACATTGCTACCTGGACAGCAACATCATCACAGACCCTTATGATGCGGGGCAAATCAAGCTAAGATGCCAATCAACGAGTGCCAAGCTTGAAGGATGCAAAGGACGGGAAGCCGAGGGCTTTGGGAGCGATCCGGAGAAGCAACAAGCGGAGAGGCTCTTAGGCGCACCTCCCAGGCATTCAGGCGGTCCGCCCAAACACCTAGGCGGTCCGCCCAAGGAGCTACAAAACCAGGCGCTCCGCCCACCAGCTGGGCGCCCCGCCTGCCTCACTTGAAAGCCAGGCGCTCAGCCTCCATTTGGGGCGCTCCGCCTCCCCTACTGGGCTGCCCAAGACGTGCCAAAGCTGAGGCGCTCCGCCCCCTTTTGGGCGCTCCGCCCACCCACGCTGAAGACTTGATTTTTGGTTGTGAACTTCCTATTTTGCCCTTAAGTGGCTTGTATGTTTTAACTAGGCCTAGGGGCTTTCTAGTCATTTCACTTTAGTCTTAGAAAGCTCTATAAATAGAGCACTTAGCCATTTCATTTCAAAACCAACCTTGAATGTAGAATGATATATTTTCTTGAGTGAATCTCAATGAAGAACCCGTGAGCGGGCATGATTTCACTTGGTGGATTTCAAGTTGAACATCGAAACCTCTTTGATCATTCTATTTGCGAGAGCCGAGTGCCTCTTGAGGGTAGTTGCATAGTATAGGTGATCCTTGACTTCACCCGGGGTGTATCGAGACAAGTTCCTCGGTGCTGCTTAGGTAAACGTTTCAAGCCTCGTCTTGCTTTATATCTCGATATCGTCATCGATATCGCCTATCTTGTTTTAGCTTCCGCATTTTCATATCGTTTGTTGCTTCCGCGTGTTTTGCCCCTTATCAGTTGGTATCAGAGCGAGGCTCGGGTTTTGTTTCTACAAACCCCCGACCCTTGATTCTTCGTGCCTAGTATCTTCTTTTAGTTTTCTTGTTGTTAAAGTTATTGGGAAGAAGAAAAATACAAAAAAATTGAAAAACTCAAAAATTCAAAAATTTGGTGTAACTTTTTGGTGTGTTCGATTCTTGAAGTGGGTGTTATAGAATCTTAATCCTTGTTGAAAACCCAACTTTTGGGTACCAAAATTGTTTGGATTGGATTGGATTGAAAATTTGAAACCCCAATTGTTGATAAACCCTACCAAACCCTTGTTCTTGATGAATTTGAATGATTTTGGGTTGTGTGATTGTGGGGTTTTGGAATTGATTATGGGGGATTGATCTCTATTGAAATTCCAATCAATTGCAACAAGTTTTGTGTGATTCGGAGTTCGGTAACATTATTTTTGAAGAATCGAAACCCACCTTTGAACCTTGAAACCCATGTTGAAACCCCAAACTTGAAAACTTTGAATCTTGATTGAGCCTTGTTTGTTGGTTGTTTGGGTGTGAAATTGATTTGGATTTGAAGGTTGTATCAAGGAACAACTTTGGATACCTTGAATTTGTGCAAAAAACGTTGAAATCGGACCAAATTTTGGCTTGAAATCGAGCAAAATCGGAGTTGGAAAAGCAGGGGCCTGACCCCCAGGCGCCCCGCCTAGACTTTGGGCGCCCCGCCTGACTTACTCTTGGTCCAGGCGCTCTGCCCAACCCCCTGGGCGCTCCGCCTGCCCAACCCCACTGCACCATTTTCTTCAGGCGCTCCGCCCCACCCTTTGGGCGCTCCGCCTGACCTCTGAAGGTGTTGTTTGGGTAGTTTTTCCTAGGTTTTCCTATTTCTTTGTTGCCTAACCTCTAATTAGTGCCTATCTAAGTAATATTTCTACTTAATTAGCACTTATCTTTCATTGCTTTTAGGTGAATTCGTGCCTTAGTTGGAGAGTAGAACTCCAGAAGATCCGTAGAATCCTTTTTGATTCAAGTCCTCACTTCAAAGTGCCTAGCGTTCATTGAGTCCTATTAACTCCACTCACCCCGGAGTGAGCTTGACTCGTGAATAGTTTGGTTGAGTTGAGGATTATTGTCCAACTACTTGAAGCTTTAGTACTCAAGTCCGAGTGAAATATCCACCACCACTAAACGGGTGAACCGAGTGCTATACATGTGAGGGTGTGTGTGAGGTAATTTCACTAACGTTTGTTCTTCTTGTAGGTACAATGTCCACCGAAGGAGAAGAATTTGCTAATGGTCACCTTGCTACTATCCTTGCCAAATTGGAAAGTATGAACTTGAGGATTGAGGCCATTGAGAGGAGGACCCCGAGTGTCCAAATTGAATCTGGAGAAGGCACAAGTCATAGCACTCCTATGACTCCCGGACACTTTACCGAGGTAACCAAAAGATATGAACAAAAGAAAGTTGAAGCTCTTCAAGAGTGTATGTTGGGCCATACCCAACCCGTGGGCAATCCCCACAACTTGGGCAATCCCCAAGGAAATGCTCCACTTCGAAGACCTGTTAGATTTGTTCGACCTCTTGAGCAAGTTGTTGAGGCTCAAGAAGAAGAGGAGGCCGAGTATGGTAATGAAGCCTATGGGTATGATGCTCCTTATCAACCTAGGAGACAAATGACTTGGGAACGAAATGTGGATAGGGGTAGAGGCCGAGGTCAAGGGCCACCCATGGGATATTTTGGAGGGAATGTTAGGAGAGATTATGTTGTGTATGGTGACCCTTATGGAGGGCAACCGGAGCCTTACCATGGTGGTCGCGATCTTAACAATCTCAATAGTGTGAAGCTTAATCTTCCAATCTTTAAGGGAACTTGTGATCCGGAGGCATACATGGAATGGGTACTACTCATGGAGAGGGTGTTTGACACAAATGAGATGACCGATGTGAAGAAAGGTAGTTATGCTATTTCATCCTTTGAGTCTTATGCTTCTACTTGGTGGGAGTCCACAAAGAGGACAAGAAGGAGAGCGGGTGTACATGTGAATGTGACTTGGAATGAGTTGAAGGACCTCATGAACACCAAGTATGTGACTCCTAGGTATCGTCAAGCGCAACTCAAGAAGCTTTATGATCTAAAGCAAGGTGTCAAGACGGTTCATGAGTACTATGATGAGTTTGAGAAGACCCGGATGGCATTGGATATGGAAACCGAGGAGGAAGAGCAAGCCATGATCCGTTTCAAAATTGGCTTGAGCTATGGTATAGCTTCTCAATTGAGGTTGCATTCGTATCCTTCACTCCAAGATCTATTGGAAGCCGCTATTGAAGCCGAGCAATGGCTTAAAGAAGAAAAGTCCAACCGTTACAAGAGTAGCAATCATACTCCGGTGAGCCAACCAAAGGAGTGGAAGACTCCAAATGCAAACTTCTCAAGTGCAAGTGGTGCAAGTGCTAACAAAGAAGTGAAGAGAACATATGAGAAGTCTACACCACCATTGGGAGGTAATTCTAAAACCCACTTGAGCAATTTTACTTCCACTTCTACTCAATGCTATAAGTGTAAGGGGTATGGCCATGTTGTTAAAGATTGTCCTACAAAGAGAACCATGGTTGTGGTAGGAAGTTTGGTGTATGAGCAAGAGAGTGATCCCGAAAATGAGGAGGATGAGGAGATTGAGATTGCTTGTGAGGAGGGTATAGAGGAAGGAGATGACCCTCAAATGTTCTTGGTGGTTAGGAGGAGTTTGAGTACCGTTCTCATGGAAGATGAGGTGGAGAATGATCAAAGCGAAGCGGCTAAAGCCAAGTCACCCATTGTACTTGAACCCGAGGCAAACAATCTTGTTGTCTTGCCAAAGCATGATGAAAATGAGAGTCACTCCGCTTCAAATGAGAGAGAAAAGATAGAGAGAAGTGAGGGAGTGACCGGTGACAATCTAAGAGAGGAAAAAGGAGAGGAATTGAGGAGTGATGTGAGTGGATTGTAACCACCAACTACACTAGACCATGAGGTAAAATTGAGAGAGAAGAGATGTGAGGAAAGAAAAATTGAGAGTGAGAGCACCCATTGTTCTAACAATTCTTCATCTTCTACTCTTTCTTGTGTTAGTTCTTGTGTAGGTACAAATGAAGACAAGCCATGGGAGCCTCAACCATGTGCTTGGACGGAAAGACAAGAGGAGGAAAATTCTCAATGTGAGCTTCATGAAGAAGGAGTCGCACATGACACTTCAAGCCTTGTGGGTGATCAAGGGAGAACTACAAATGTAAGGGTTGCTCCACCTTTTCATGAATCTACTAGCTATTTGCCTTGTGATAACTCAACACTAGTTGGTGCTTGTGTTGCATCTAGTGAATATGCCACTAGTGAAGAGTCTAAAAGTCAACTTGTGTGTACTTGTGTGACATTAGTTGAGAGTCTTGCTATGCCACATCTTGATGTGAGCTCATTGTTCAATGAATCTCTCACTAGTGTAGACTTGATAGTTGACAATGAATTTGACCTTTGCTATGACACACCGCCAATCTTTGATAAAGGGGTAGATGAGGTAGTTGATCATACCCTTGTTGATATGCTTCTATTTGGTCGGTTTATGTGTTGTGGTGAGGATGAAAACGGCCTTGAGGAGTCCAACTTGCATGAATTGGACAAGGGTGTCTATGATGACTCCTCAAGTGAGAGTAGTGAACCTACTCTTGATAACTTGTCTATGCTTGATCATGATGTTGAGATGCATGTTTTTACTAATCCCTTGTTTGAAGGCATTCTCATTAGTGGTAAAGACTTGTATCGGGCTAGGGTGGTTAGTCAATTGGAACTCCCATGGTGTGAAGAGTTTGACTCCTTAGGCAACCCCTTGTGTGAGAATTTGAATGAGCTAAATAACCCTTTGAGTGACCCTACTATTGCTTGTTTGGGTTATGATGAAGAAGAGACCATTATCAATACCTTTCTTGATAGTTTGTCTTTTGAAAAGAGTTGCTTAGGTGATGAAATGGGAGGTGAAAGGGAATCCCTTGGTGTGAGTAAGTGTGCTCTAAAGGAGGGGAGTGGAGTACTTGATGTTACTTGCATGATGGGTTCTTTGTCTCACTCCACTCCACATCTTGATCACACTTTGAGGAGGGATTGGCTTGTTTATCTTGAGCTTAAGGTTCAAGGGGATTTTGATAGCTTAATCTTGCATTTTCCATGTTCCCATGACCTATTTGCTCCTTATTGTGTTGCATGCATATTCGTATTGAACCAAGCACTTGATGATCTCATTGGATATTTGGTATTTGTTCTTAACATTGATGCTTGGTTATATCACAAGAGTGCATTGTCCACGCTTCTTGCACTAACCTACTTTCAAAGTAGGAAATCTTGTGTTTGCTTGTCGTTGCTTGTAGGTTCTAAGCTCCATGTTAAGGCAAAGGAGACCTTGGAAGAAACCTATGTCAAAGTGACGATCAAGGGAAGCAAAGGAGGAGAGCATTGGGCACCCCAAAGAGAAGACTCAATGGACGTGAATGCAATGATTTTGAGGACGAAATCTTCTCAAGAAGGGGAGGATGATGCAGGGCAAACGAGCCAAGACACCTTTCCAACATGTATCAAGCTTGGAAGAAGCAACTGACTAGAAGTCAAGAGCGTTGGGGGTGAATTGAAGCCGTTCCGGGTGATCAAAGCGCAAGAGGAGAAGGGCAGCATTCTAGGTGCCCCGCCTGAGCTTTGGGCGCTCCGCCCAGGAACCAAAGGGGCCAGGCGCTCTGCCCAACCCCTGGGCGCTCTGCCCAGCCCCCTCCGCTGTTCAACTTGGTTGGCGCTCCACCCAAGAAACAGGCGCTCCGCCCGATTTGCTGAAGCACGAGATTTTAAGTGAGAAGAGACTATTTTGACCTTGCATAGTCTTTTAGCTTAAAGCCTAGCTTGTGGGCATTATAGACCTTTTACTTAATGCCTAGAAACATCTATATATAGCTAGATAGCTTATTTTATTGCTGAGTCTAGTTTGAATGATGAATTAACATTGTAAAGAGGGATCTCTTTGGGTTTATGAAAAACCAATGTTTGTTTGGGATTTGTGTGCTTCTAGTGGATTCTAGTTGGACAACGACCCCGCCCCGACCATTCTACTTGCGGGTCCTAGTTGGCTCGAGGGTAGTTGCCTAGTGTAGGCGTTCTTGACCTTCTCTCGGGGTGTAACGGAACAAGTTCTCCATTGCTACTTGGGATTTGTGATCGAGATACGTCTCGTTCCTATCTTTACTTTCCGCGTTTGATTTCCTACATCATGATGCAACAGGGCCGCCCAGCATGGGGCCCACATCCTCGGGAGCCGCCCGTCGTGGGGTCCGCCCCCTGGAGGAGTTGCGTTGCTCGGGGTGGTCATGGTGGTGTCGAGGACGGACCTCGATTTGGGGTTGATCTGGCGGTATAAGATGTGTGTTGCGCCTCTACCATCAGCTATGGCTTTTGGTAGAAATGGTTGCAGTGCACTCTTAAAGTTTGGTATCAGAGCCAACCCGGGTTCGATTCTCGGCTACACCATGCGAAGTTCGGGGACGAACTTGCTTTAAAGAAAGGGGGGATGATGCAATAGGGCTGCCCAACGTGGGGCCCACATCCTCGGGAGCCTCCCGTCGTGGGGTCCGCCCCCTGGAGGAGTTGCGTTGCTCGGGGTGGTCATGGTGGTGTCGAGGACGGACCTCGATTTGGGGTTGATCCGGCGGTATAAGATGTGTGTTGCGCCTCTACCATCAGTTATGGCTTTTTGTAGAAATGGTTGCAATGCACTCTTAAAGTTAGTTGTTGCTTGTGATGCCTATATTGAACTTGCAACTAGTGAAGAGTCTAATGGTCAACTTGTGATTGCGTGTGACCCGCTAGTAGAGAGGAATGAAAAGGCACATCATGATGTGAGCCCGGTATTCAAAGAACCCCTCTCTAGTGAAAGTGTGTTAGTTGACCTTGCTTGTGACCCTTGTTATGACACCCCACCCATATTTGATAAAGGGGAAGAAGTGTTATGTGACTCTACCCTTGTTGGTATAATTGATTTTGGTGGATTTGTGTGTCGTAGTAAGGATGAGGGTGCCCTTGAGGAGTCCAAATTGCATGAATTGGACAAGGTTGTCTATGATGACTCCTCAAGTGAGAGCGAAGAACCTAGCTTTGATACTTCACCTTTGCTTGACCTTGCGAATGGGATGCATGCTTTTACTAATCCTTTGTTTGAGGGCATCCTTATTGGAGGTGGTGAGTTGTATCGAGCTAGAGTTAGGAATGAGTTGGAACCTCCGTGGTGCGAGGGGTTTGAGCCCATAGACAACTCTTTGTTTGAAGCTTCGAGTGAGGTAGATGATTCTTCTAGTCACCCTACTCTTGTTGGTTCGGGTTATGATGATGAAGAGGCCATTAATAATGCCTTCCTTAAGAGCTTACCTTGTGAGAGGGGTTGTCTTGAGGATGAAATTAGAGGTGATGAGGTATCTCTTAGTGTGAGTATGAGGGCTTTTAAGAAGGGGAGTGAGATATTTGATTCTAATTGTGATGAGCACTACTTTGCCTATCCCATCCCACATATTAACCACACTTTGAGAATTGAGCATGCCAAAACCATTGTGCCACAATGTGAAAGTAATGCATTGAAGGTTTGGTATGTTTATCATGAGCTTAGGGGTCATAGGAGCCTTGATTGCTTAATCTTGAATGTTCTATGTCCTATTGGTCTCTTTGCTTGCTATGTTTGTGAGTGCTTGTCACTATGGAGCCAAAAACTTGTTGTTTCCTTTGGGAACATAAGCTTTTTGAGTAGTATTGATACTTGGCTCTATCACAAGAGTGAATTTTCCACATCGCTTGCTTTCACTCTTGTTGGACTTGCCTACTCGCGTAGTGGATAGTGTTGGTGCACTAATCTTGAACTTAGGGATCGTAGGGATATTGATAGTTTGATCTTACATATGCCATGCCCTATTAATCTCTTTGGTTGTTCTTGTGTTGGGTGCACTTCTTTGTTGGACCAAGTAGTTGCTAGTTCCCTTGGGAACATGAACTTCTTCATTGCTATCGATACTTAGTTATATCATAAGAGTGTGTTTTCCCACACTCTTGGGCACTAACCTACTCTTGTAGTAGGAACATTTTTGTGTTTTGTTGCTTGTCTTTGCATGTAGGCGTTGATGGATTGATTTCGAGGATGAAATTCTTTTAAGAAGGGGAGGATGATGCGGGGAAAATCGAGCTAAGATGCCAATCAACGAGTGCCAAGCTTGAAGGATGCAAAGGACGGGAAGCCGAGGGCTTTGGGAGCGATCCGGAGAAGCAACAAGCGGAGAGGCTCTTAGGCGCACCTCCAAGGCATTCAGGCGGTCCGCCCAAGGAGCTACAAAACCAGGCGCTCCGCCCACCAGCTGGGCGCCCCGCCTGCCTCACTTGAAAGACAGGCGCTCCGCCTCCATTTGGGGCGCTCCGCCTCCCCCACTGGGCTGCCCAAGACGTGCCAAAGCTGAGGCGCTCCGCCCCCTTTTGGGCGCTCCGCCCACCCACGCTGAAGACTTGATTTTTGGTTGTGAACTTCCTATTTTGCCCTTAAGTGGCTTGTATGTTTTAACTAGGCCTAGGGGCTTTCTAGTCATTTCACTTTAGTCTTAGAAAGCTCTATAAATAGAGCACTTAGCCATTTCATTTCAAAACCAACCTTGAATGTAGAATGATATATTTTCTATAGTGAATCTCAATGAAGAACCCGTGAGCGGGCATGATTTCACTTGGTGGATTCCAAGTTGAACATCGAAACCTCTTTGATCATTCTATTGGCGAGAGCCGAGTGTCTCTTGAGGGTAGTTGCATAGTATAGGTGATCCTTGACTTCACCCGGGGTGTATCGAGACAAGTTCCTCGGTGCTGCTTAGGTAAACGTTTCAAGCCTCGTCTTGCTTTATATCTCGATATCGTCATCGATATCGCCTATCTTGTTTTAGCTTCCGCATTTTCATATCGTTTGTTGCTTCTGCGTGTTTTGCCCCTTATCACCTTAACATCACAACTGCAACTCACTAGACTCCACTATACCACCTGCAACCACACAAGGCCCCTGCATCCCTGCATTCCCCTTTCCTCACAGCACCTCACAAACAACATCTTCTACAATTCTACCCCCCAGAAACTGCAGCATCAGTCACACCTCCAAAAACCACCTAAACATCCCTCCTACTACTCTTTTAACAAGCAGAACCAACAAACTACTCTCTATATTATTTGACTCAAGGAAAACCAGTAAAAAATGACCCTAAATGAAGCATTTTCACTAGGCATAGAGAACCAAACACAAACCATTAAGTTATTTGATTGATAAAGCTATAACAGCATGCTTTGACAAAAAAGATTCAAACTTTCTTTTATACTCATAAAACTGATTTTCCTACATTTTCCTAGCAAGATTCAACACCAAACATATCTAATTCAAACTAATATTCATCCTTAAACCAACATAAATGAAGCATTCTCATCCATTATTATGAGATAATATAGTAAACATATAAACTGATTTTTAGGATTGAAACAGTTCTAAAGTAACATAATCGATTTAACACAAAGAATGAGGAAAGAAGGTCACCTGTCTACGAGCAGTGAACTAAGACGTCGAAAGAAGCAATCGACTCGAAACTCGACCACGATGACGTCCAGGAAACAATAGTATATCCATGAAAATATTCAACTCTCAAGTATATTGCTCTTAATAATATTTTTAAAAGGAAAACAGTCAGTAAAAATTTAAGTTCAGTTTTTGTTTGCTGCCATTTTTATGATAGGAAAAACCCCCTCTGCTGCGCATAGAGAATAAGAGTATTTATAGAGGAAAATTCTAGGGTTTTGACCTAGGATTTGAAAAGACCAAATAAGCCTTTACATACCTTTTACAACGTTCTGATTTCAACTTTTGTACAAGACTTTTGAATAAAAAATCAGAAAAGAAAAGGAAAAACTGAATCTTCCCTTTTTCCTCCGATTTTGAATTCAAAATACATGTTTTTTTTATCCCAACCGTTGATGATGAAAGGGAGACTAAAACGGAGGTTTGAGATTAAATTTCATGGCTGTGGGATCTTGTTTTTGGGGGAAACAAAGAGGTCGGATTAGGGGACCATTACCCTGTTTGGGGTGACAAGGGAAGTGGGGACAAGGCTTGGGTGTGGCCGGAAATGGCAAGTGAGACGTGGGGGTTCAGATTTGGGAGGGAAAGGATTTAGGGTTTCTTGGCTGATAGGGGGAAAGGGAACTGGGATGGGTTATGTGAGTGTGTGTGTATGTTATATGTACTTTGCACGAGTAGGCTGAAATTAAATCGTGGGAACGAATTTAGCCCTCCTATTGGGTTCACACACTTTAGATGAGGAATTGCATGGGTGGCCGAAATTGAGTTTGTGCTTTGCACATTTAGCATTTATTTTTAAATTTAATCAATTGCCACTTTAAAATTTCAAAATTGATTTTAATTTGTAGCAATTAAACTTTTAATTAAATTTTCGGGATAAAATTGGGTGTCAACAGCTCCCCCTCTTCACCCGAAAAGGATGAAAGAGTTTTCAGGGTAAAGAAGTTGACGGCAAACCAATTTTGTCAGGATAAAGCCAAGGACTTTGATTCTAAGGACCAAAGTGCGAGGCTTCTGGGCATGGCCGAACTCCGATTTTCGAGTTGCCTACATATCTCGGGCTGAAAAAGAATCAGGTCATATGCAATTTGACGACACTTAGATACGAAGATTCGCACGATTGACAGAAAAAAGAACGCACGAATAGGAAAGAATTCAAACTGACGTCCTAATCCGAAACAAACGAGTAGGATAGAATTTTCTTATTCGAGTGCGATTCTTTAGATCCTCGTTGACGACTCTAGCTCATATCAACGATTGCCCCAGTTCATTGCTAAGAGAAAGTTTCACATTTTGCTCCATGTGCTGCTGCGGTACTGCTAAAATTCTGTAACAATCTCGACAAATGGTAAGCGAGCAACTGCTAATAAACTATAATAATTGGAATAAGAAATAAATAAAGCGATAACATGAAATTGTAAATGCGGGTTGTGATATCATCAATAAGTTCTTCCTTCGATCAACTGACGAGGCGCTCCGCCCGGAGAACGTCTAGGCTGATCATTATTCTGAAATAGTAAAGTAAAATAATAAGTATAGTGAGTACGAATTGTAGAATGCAAGGCTTTTATAAGATAAGTCGACTAACGAGACATAATGTCTCAAGTCGACTTGTCTATCTCTATCATCTACTTCAAATATATTATGCCAATATTGCAAGACAACCAACATCGCGAGACTCTTCAAAAGTGGTGCCTCAAGTCGACTTGTCTATCTCTATCATCTACTTCAAATATATCATGCCAATATTGCAAGACAGCCAACATCGCGAGACACTCCGAAAGTGGTGCCTCAAGTCGACTTGTCTATCTCTATCATCTACTTCAAATATATCATGCCAATATTGTAAGACAACCAACATCGCAAGACACTCCGAAAGTGGTGCCTCAAGTCGATTTGTCTATCTCTATCATGTACTTCAAATATATCATGCCAATATTGCAAGACAACCAACATCGCGAGGCACTCCGACAGTGGTGCCTCAAGTCGACTTGTCTATCTCTATCATCTACTTCAAATATATCATGCCAATATTGCAAAACAACCAACATCGCGAGACACTCCGAAAGTGGTGCCTTAAGTCAACTTGTCTGTCTCTATCATCTACTTTAAATATATCATGCCAATATTGCAAAACAACCAACATCGCGAGACACTCCGAAAGTGGTGCCTCAAGTCGACTTGTCTATCTCTATCATCTACTTTAAATATATCATGCCAATATTGCAAGACAACCAACATCGCGAGAAACTCCGAAAGTGGTGCCTCAAGTCGACTTGTCTATCGCTATCATCTACTTCAAATATATTATGCCAATATTGCAAGTCGACCAATATCGCGAGACACTCCGAAAGTGGTGCCTCAAGTCGACTTGTCTATCACTATCATCTACTTCAAATATATTATGCCAATATTGCAAGACAACCAACATTGCGAGATACTCCGAAAGGTGCCTCAAGTCGACTTGTCTATCTCTGCACGAGGTAAATTCTATCACAATGTTAAAATGGTAAAAACAAATTGCTGCCTTTTCGGAAATAATCAAACATATTGCTTAGATGCCACAAGAGTAGATTTGAATGATCTGTCAAGCAGAATCATATGCGTCGTCGATTTGATTGGCGTTGCTTGTCTCGTCTAAATGCTCTTTCCCTTTAAACCTTCATGTTCCTGCTCTCAAAGAAATATTTGTTAGTTTTGGGAAGGGGTGTTTGATTTGTTTTGATTCATCTTGAATTTGCTGCTACTGCTTCCTCTTCTTTGTGAGACTTGGGCTTTGAAAATCATACTCGGAAACTTGGTTTATGAACTCAATAGTATAACACATCTTAAGATAGAGGCAAAATAAAGTAATTTGATAAAATAGTAAGCAAGTAATCATATATGCAAATGAAAAGCTATAATGCATTTAAAATTTCTGCTTCAACTGAAACTCATGACATATTTTGAAACAAACTGAACGTCCTTTGTATTCACAACTTGCACAAATCTTGAATATCTTAGAACATCGCCATTCCATCCTTTGATAAGCAATACCAATTCTGCAAAAATCTGCCCCAATTATGATCCTCTATATCCTCAACTCGTCTCGCAAAATTTTCCCCAGTTTCTTGCTCTAGGGAAAACTGGAAATTTTAATATTATAGAGTCGAGCCCGTTAAGAGCGCCTACATATTCCTCCATGGGAATCAGACTGTGCGTAATTCTGCTTACACAAATATTTTTTTTTGGGAAGTATGGCAATCTAAGTATGAAACCGCATCCGAATTGGAAAACCTACACATCTGCCCATATGTATAGTTCGGAGCTACATCATAAAAAATAAACAAGCCTAAAGTGTTACAATATTTTGACCGAATCCAATGGGGATTGCCTACTTATCCTGTTGCCATTACAGGAATCAGGTCAGAAGCAGTTCAAACTTTACATAAAAAGGGAAAATGGGAAATTCTTATACCAATGCAACCAAACTCTATGTAAGTTACTACGTATTCCACCTTGGGATTCAAGTCACGCGTAGTTCGCATTACATCAAAGATTACATTCAAAACAAACGCTAACTTGTGGTTGCTTCAGATATAGTATATTTTGACGCCATCTGCGTTGATCCCTTTCGGCCAAACTTGACTATCCATTTCTGCCAGAATCAGCGCCCCTACGGATAAAACCCAATGAACCACATACAGACCTTGCCAATTTGGTGCAAACTTGCCCCTTGCTTCTTCTTGATTAGGAAAGATCTTCTTCAATACCAATTGCCCCGGTTTGAAGTCTCTCACTTTAACTTTCTTGCCAAATGACTTGATCATGCGATTCTGATAGAGTTGCCCACGAAAAATTGCATTTATTCTCTTCTCATCAATAAGCATCAACTGTTCACATCTGATCTTCACCCATTCAGCATTTTCTAACTCAGCTTCTTGAATGATCCTTAAAGAAGAAATTTCTACTTCCGCATGTAAAACTGCTTCTGTACCATACACCAAAAGATAGGGAGTTGCCCCAGTTGAAGTTCTAGTGGTGGTGTGGTACCCAAGAAGTACAAAAGGCAACTTTTCATGCCAATCTCTATAATTATCAATCATCTTGTGAAGAATACGCTTGATGTTCTTATTTGCTGCTCCATTCAATAGCTCCATTCATCTGAGGCCGATACGCAGTAGAGTTGCGATGAGTAATCTTGAATCTTTCACAAGTTGCTCTCATTAAATCACTATTCAAGTTTGCACCATTATCAGTAATGATTGATTCAGGAACTCCGAATCTACAAATGATATTGTTGCGCACAAAATCTGACACCACTTTCTTGGTTACAGACTTGTGAGAAGTTGCTACCACCCACTTGGTGAAGTAATCAATAGCCACCAAAATAAAAGCGATGTCCATTTGACGCGGTCGGCTCGATAGGACCAATAACATCCATTCCCAAGTGACGAAAGGCCAAGGAGAACTCATTGCATGAAGCTCAGAAGGAGGTATTTTGATCATATCTTCGTGAATTTGTTGCTCAGGGGGAGTATGGGAAAGTCTGCCATTTGAAAAAGTCTTTGTACGGCCTGAAGCAGAGTCCTCATGCATGGTTTGGAAAATTTAGTAAGGTAGTCCGAGAGTTTGGGCTGAAAAGAAGCCACTATGACCACTCAGTCTTTTACAGAAGATCAGGAGGTGGCCTTATTCTCCTTGTTGTGTATGTTGATGATATTGTCATCACTGGAAGCAATTTTGCAGGAATTTGTTCTCTCAAGTCCTTTTTGCATACTAGATTTCATACGAAGGACTTGGGTCTATTGAAATACTTCCTGGGTATAGAGGTAAATAGAAGCAAGAAAGTGATCTTTTTGTCTCAGAGAAAATATGTTCTTGATTTGCTTACAGAAACTGGAAAGTTGGCCGCCAAGCGATGTAGTACCCCGATGGTTCCTAATATGTATCTTATGAAAAAACGATGGTGATCGTTTTGATGATTCAGGGAGATACATGATATTAGTTGGGAAATTAAATTATCTTACTGTAACTCGTCCGGATATTGCTTTTGCGATGAGTGTCGTCAGCCATTTCATGTCAGCACCTACAGTTAAACATTGGTAACTTTGGAACAAATTCTATGTTACTTAAAGGGAGCTCCTGGACTTGGCATATTATACAGCAATCATGGGCATTCTCACATGGAATGTTTTGCCGATGCAGATTGGACTGGATCTAAGACTGATAGAAGGTCTATTACTGGCTATTGTGTCTTTGTCGGTGGAAATTTGGTATCGTGGAGGAGTAAGAAGCAAAATATTGTATCACGGTCTAGTGCAGAATCCGAGTATAGAGCCATGGTACAGTCCACATGCGAGATTATGTGGATACATCACCTTCTGGCTGAGTTGGTTTAAAGTATTGGACACTAGCAAAATTATGGTGTGATAATCAAGCTGCGCTGCATATTGCTTCAAATCTAGTATATCATGAGAGAACAAAACACATTGAAGTGGACTGTCACTTTATTCGCGAGAAGATTGAGGAAAACTTGATTTCTACATGCTATGTACGCACAGGAGAACAGCCAGCGGATTTGTTTACAAAGGCATTGAATGGAGCTCGAGTTCATTATTTGTGTAGCAAGCTGGGCATGATTAATATCTATGCTCCAGCTTGAGGGTAGTGTAAGAGAATATTGGAGAATATTCTAGAGAATACTCACTTACCATGTATAGTTGACTGAATCATAAGGAAAACCTTAGGATCTTTTTTTCCTTTCATAGACTCCTAGATACTTGTAGATAATGTACACCAGACAACATGGAATACATACAATTCTTCAGTATTGATTACGGTAAAAATTGTTTGCATTTGATCTTAAAATTGCATCCACCCAATTCAGCTCAGCTTTATCATTCCAGTGAGCTGCATGGGGTTTTCTCGAGTAGACTTCATTCAGGACCCCGAGATCTCACATTTAAATGTTGTTGACATTCTGAAACCGTAAATTATGTATCTATCTTCACGGCAAATGAACTTATGATCGATTTAGGAATTTTCTTTAAGATCCAAATAGTTATTGAGAGCATTTTAAATGTATACTTCACATAAATACATATATCGGCCAGTGACACCTACTTATCATTTTCTTGCAAGTTAATGTGATCTTATTTTCGCAGGTCCTTGATGAAATTGGAGTCGACGTTGCGTCACAGGTTAGGTTTTCATTATTGATCACAGTGGAACAACTAGTATCTATATATATATAAAAGGAGGATAGTAGTTATAATAGTTAGAGAAGTAGCTAGGAAAAAAATTAGGACAAAACATTGTCCATTGTCTTAAATTAAAATTGAAATATGAAAAAAATATAGTTATTCTTTAAATTTGAATTGGATGATAATAAGTACTTCTTTAAAATTATTGAATTGAATATCTATGTATCTATGCAATATAATTTAAATTTAAAGCTAATGTATGATTTTGACTGCACTATAAGATAAAAGTCGGTTGAATAGATATTCTTAACTAGCTTTGGATAATGTTTTTGAATTTAAATTGAATTTAAAA
Organism: Petunia x hybrida; assembly: GCA_037355625.1. NCBI lineage: Eukaryota > Viridiplantae > Streptophyta > Magnoliopsida > Solanales > Solanaceae > Petunia > Petunia x hybrida. The sequence goes on along the minus strand of JBBBVM010000763.1, from coordinate 20,993 downwards.
TCTTATTGTATGGGCCTAAATCGATTTTAGGATCACAAATCGAATTTGAGTTGGAATATAAGCAAATCTTCGTATCAAAGACGATAAAATGCAAGAAATAAGCGTAAAACACGAGAAAGTAACTTGATTTCAATATATTGCAATGAGTACCAAATTTGGCAGAGTTTCTGTATATATTTCTCCATACGTGCAATACAAAATGAAGTGCTATTTATAGACTTAAGGGCCTAGCCCACGTTTCCCATGTCTGGTAGTGCTCAAACCCACATTCTGAGTGCTCATAAATGCAGATAGTGGGCTGCAAAGCTGCTCAAACCGAGGCGATTCGCCGAGGCACAAGTGTGTGACCTCGGCGGTAGGGCCTTGCTGTTCGACCGAAGTGAACGTCACCGAAGCTCATCTTACGGCTCGCCTTCGGCGACGACCTCGGTGTCTGACTTTGGTAATCAACTCAGTTGCTTCAGTTATTGGTTTGTCATCACGTGCTCGGCCGTTGTCAGATCGTCATGTCGAGGCGACTCATAGAGAGCCGATTTTTACCCCATACAAATAGTTCCCCCACTCCTCGGTTAGTTACCGAAGTTGCCGAGGAGTGGAGTGAAATTCCGCGGGAAAGCAACGTGGTTCAATCTTATCCAAGCGTTTCAAATATTGTCAACGGTGTGCGTCCTTTCAGATTACTATTCAATGACACGCGTCTCTCACCCTTTGGCTGATCGAACGGTCACACAGCTTTTTTTGTTTCCCCCAACGTTACAATGATAAGGCCTTGCCACTTGCTTGCTTCCCATACCTATAAGTACTTTCTTCACAACCCATTCTCAGCACTTTCAACATTTGTAGGCAACAGTAGCCAAAAAAGAAGAAAAAACTTCCGTTTTCATCTTGATTACCCCTGTCTTCAACAAGATCTTCGAATACTTAAAATCGTAATCATGTCTACCACATATTCCAAACAAGACGCAAGTGATTCTGGTGAGAGAGTTAGGATTTCCCATTTAGTCGCTGCCACTGCTAGTGGCATGCCGGCGATTAAAACAACTGTGGCAGAGGGTGGAGAAGTAACGTCTGGCGTTGGGGGCCTCATGCATCGTAAAGAGATAGCCAGGCGTGACTTGGCTGTGGTGAGCGATGACGTTGACGTAGAGGAGGAGGATGACGTCATGTTTGATGACGCCATGGTAGTAGGTGGCGCTGATGATGTCATCCATAGGGATGATGATGGTGAGGGTGACGATGCCGAGGGCGAGGATGATGCCGAGGCCGAAGTCGAAACTGGGGGTGAGCTACCCGCCGCCGAGGGGGAGCACGAAGTCGAGGTGGGACCTTCGGGCCCTGAGAAGAAACTACCAAAGATTCCCTTTGAGCAAGAGCTCGAGCCTCATCAAATCATCCCTTCCCACTTTGATAATGGAAAAGACCTCAAATTACAAAAACAGTCTGCTGATCAGGAGGAGAAGAACAGAAACATACCGGTGAACACGACTCCGACCCGAATCACTCAAGCTCACATTCATCGTGTTCGAAGGACTGTGCATTTGGGCCCGAGGTAAAGATAGTCGTCCCCGACCCCACTAGCAGAGTTTGCCATCATGTGGAGGGGCTATCTTTTGCATACACCTACCCCTTCACCATTGGGTTCACCCTACCTGTTCACAGGTCATTGATGACTTCTGCCGAGCATATAACCTGTGCTTGGCTCAATTAGGCCCCGGCGTCTGGAGGGTCGTTCAATGCCTGGATTGGCTGAGTACAAAAGCTGGAGTAAGTTTCACCTTGCAGCACCTCATTTCTCTTTATTATCCCTACTTCCATAAAGCTAGGGTTGTGGCTCTAAACGACCGAGGTAAATATGCGCTCATCCATAAGAGCGAAGATCACGGGGACCGAGGCTGGAGTGATAGTTACGTTCTTTTGGAGACCAGCGTCCTATCTACTGAGCCTAACTTCCCAGAGAGGTGGAACAATACACCTAAGTGTTCCTTCGTCCTTGGCTTCTCTCCTTGCTTCCTCTCTTGTTTGCTGATTTCAATTCACTTTGGTCCCCCAGCCAACAAAGTTGCTATTGTTCCCCCCGAAGGTTTGACTGAATGGGTCAAGGCTGTGACCGGGGCCCGCAAACGTCCCGTTCGGTCATGGATTGAGATGGCTGCTGAATTCGGTTGGCAATGCAAAAGGCATGGTAAGTAATCAATAATTTACTGCATGAGCTGTTATCCCAACTCTTCTTGATTTTATTGCTGACCTCTCTCTCCTCGGTACTAGGTTTTCCAAACCGTGCCATCAACAAAAAGAAAGACAAGAAGAAGAATAAGAAGAAGAAGAAGAAGAAGAAGAAGAAGAAGAAGAAGAAGAAGAAGAAGAAGAAAGACGAAGAAGATACCAAGTCGGATGATGATCTGGCTTCGGTGACAGGTCTAGCAGGTAACCTGAAGGAGTTGAAGGCTTCAAAGTCTTTAAAAATTTCAAAGGGGGCCTCCGGTCTGGGGTCCTCCAAACGTAAACACCATCCTCGGTCAACTTATTGGTTCTTGCTCCTCTTCATTCATTTGCTTAAAATTCTTTCATGTTGCCCTTCGCAGGCGTGAAAAGTAAGAGGGCGGTTTCTAAGAAGCCCTCTCGTTCGCTAGTTCCTCGCACCGAGGTGGCGACTTCCCCTCGGCCCGAAGTGATGGTGGAACGGCGTCGAGGGCTGATCGATGAGCCTGATGATGTAGCCACCGGGGGCTTAGATGTTCGTAGGGAGGTCGAGTTTGTTGACCTCGAAGATCAGGAACACAGCTTCGAGGAGGCAGTTGCCAAAGCCAAGGACAAAGCCAAAGTTGGAGAGGTTGGCACTGCTGTCACCGAAGAGGGGGCTGGCACCAGCGTGGTCAGGGCGCAATCCGAGCCCGCGAGGATTTCTTTCTCGGTTGGGTCCTTTCGAAAGCTGGAAGTGCCATCTTCTTCAAACCTTTTGGCAAGCGATCGAGGCGATATCCTGAGCCTTATGCCCTTTCTTGGCCCCGTGGAGGACAAAGTCGTGCAAACTTTCTCTCGACGCCAACTACATCACACCATCGCCGGTAATGCTCTCAGAGTAAGTTTTGCTTGTTTCTTAATTTTGTACCTCTATCCTCGGTCAGTTGCCGATAATGATTTCTTGACTGATTTCCTTTTAGGGCTTCGTTCTGTCATTGAGGGCCCTCGAGGTCGAGACCATAAGAGATGAGGAGGTCCGGCGCGTTGCCCGCTCGTGGGACAGGCAAAGGGATAGCTTCAACGTGCAGATAGCGGAATTGAAAGCTAAATTGTCCAAGTCCCAGTCCGATCTTCATGATGCTGAGTCGGCTGCCGAGGCAAAGATTAAAGCCCTAGGTGACGGCTTCCAGGTTGAGCGTTCGAGGCTGGAGGCTGAAGTTGCAAGACTAAATGCCGAGCTAACCCAAGCGAGGGGCAAGTCTGAGGAGATGGCCTAGAGGCACCACGAGCAGCTGAGAAAGCATGTGCTTCATATCCAGAAGTTAGAGGGTGAGACCTCCAAACTTTCAGCTCGTGAGGCCGAGGTTGAAGCTCTTCAGGACGAAATTTTTGATCTCAAAGATAGAGCTAAGATCAAGGCCAAGAGGGTGGAGCTAGATAAGCAATGGGGCGTTATCAAGTCCCGACTGAAGCTTGCTCAAGCAGTGCCGCGCTGGCGAGCTCAACTTGGAAGAGGAAATTGCTAAGGCCGAAGAGAAGGCAGCAAAGGCTCAAGCTATCATTGATGACCTCCCATCAAGTGAGGCCTCGAGCGATGATGCAGGTGAAGAAGATGAAGAAGATGTCGAGGGGGATTCCGAAGAGGGAGACGACGCCCCCGAGGCCTAGATTTCTGTTTACAATTTATGCTTTCATGTAAGCCTTCGGGCTCTTTTGTTTGTACTTTGGACCTTCGGGTCCTTTTGATGTACATATTTTTTAGCCTTCAAGCTTACTAATGGAATGATTCAGTATTTCTCATCTTGAGTGTTAGTCTTTGCATGCACTAAACACTTTAAAATAGATAGCTCACTTGTAAGACTTAATTAAATTAAACCGATACAAACTTAGAGCGACGTCTCGTCCTCGAGTCGATGCATATAGTGCAGCTTCGGGGTACAAAGTTATAGAAACAAATAGATGTGGAATCAAATTTATTTCACTGATAATATTTAACGAGCCAAAATCGGCTGTTTACATCAAGCCAAGTCGAAGTAAACCTTGGGCGTAAAAATAAATTAGCAACATGCCACTATCGGGCGCAATAACAGTGTACTAAGCTATTCTTCGGGTATCAGTCCCCGGTTATCAAATAAATAGGCTTCAGTTGGGAGGCTAGGTGTCGACCTCGATTGCAAACCGCCCCTCACTCCCCCCAGTGTTCGGGTGTGAATCTTGATGAAGATCCGAGCACTGGAAGTCGTTTTATCCGCTTCCTAAAAAGGTCAAGCAAAATGAAACGAGGAGCGAATTAGTACATTTCGACCGAAGCCTTAGGAGCGTTGTTTTGCTCGAGGCTGTGGGTAAATTTAAAAAAAAAAAAAACCAAGGAATATTTACCTCGATTAGAAGTAGTACCGCTTTAAATTAGAAATGTTTGAATTTAAGGGTTCGGGCACGCCTTGCAGATCTTCAATTTGATAAGATCCTTTCCCAACAATTGCTTTGACCCGGTAGGGTCCTTCCCAGTTTGCGATGAGCTTTCCCCCATTTTTCTCCTTCGTTGATTGGTTGGTGGCCTTCAGCACATAATCGCCAACTTTAAAATCTCTAAGCTTGGCCTTATGCCTCTATCTGCCTTTTTTGTGCAACTAACCGAACCAAAGCCAATTCTCTCTTTTCCTCGAGCAAATCCAATTCTATGCGCATGGCTTGCTGATTTGCATCCTCGGTGGCATGAGCGTACCGAAGACTTGGTTCGCCTACTTCCACGGGGATGAGCGAATCCATGCCATAGGCGAGTGAAAAAGGGGTCTCACCGGTACTATTCTTTTCTGTCGTACGCATGGCCCACAACACACCTGAAAACTCCTCAGGCCAAGGACCTTTCTTCTCATCGATCCTCTTCTTGAGGTTTTTAATTATAATCCTATTCGAAAACTCGGCTTGGCTATTGGCACTTGGGTGATAGGGGGTCGAAGCAATTCTCTTGATCCCCCATTGCTTGAAGAAATCAGTGATTGCTGCTCCCATGAACTGTTTACCATTGTTGCAAGCGATTTCCCATGGGACGCCGAACCTATAGATGGTGTTCTTCCTAATGAAATCGATTACTTCTTTCAGTTTAACCTCGGTGAGAGCTCCCGCTTCCACCCATTTTATAAAGCAATCGGTTAAAACGAGGATGAAACGAGCACTACCTTTTCCTTTCGGCAATGGGACAACAACATCCATTCCCCATTTCATAAAAGGCCATGGTGACACGACCGAATGCAGGGGTTCGGCCTGTTGGTGAATCATTCGTGCGTGTCGTTGGCACTTATCATATTTTTGCACGAAGGCTTTTGCATCTGCGCTGATGGTGGGCCAATAGTACCCAGCCCTAAGTAATTTGCGCACCAGAGACTTTCCCCCCAAGTGATTGCCACACTCGCATTCGTGCACCTCGGCCATTACATATCTAGCCTCATCTGGACCCAAACACTTGGCCATCGGGCCGCAATATAATCTTTTGTACAAATTCCCCTTGATCATATGATATGAAGCCGCTTGGGTCCTTAACTTTTTGGCCTCTTATTTATCTTGGGGGACAGTCCCCAAGTCGAAGTAAGAGATAAACTTACTCCGCCAATCCCACTTGTGGTCCACTGAGTTGACCAGCAATTTCATCTCTCTCATCTGTGCAGATAGCAACCGAACCACTGAATCAGTCCCGGAGTGAGTTTCATCGATGACCGAACCCAGATTTGCTAGGGCATCAGCTTCGGTATTTTCCTCTCGAGGTACTTGCTTAATTTTTCATTCTTGGAATTAGGCCAAAATTTTCCGTGCTCGGTCCAAATATAGTTGCATTCTGGGCTCCCGGGCCGTATAATCACCGAGCACTTGGTTCACCACCAGTTGTGAGTCACATCTCAACTTAATTCTTTCCACCCCCATTTCTTTGGCCAACTTCAAGCCTGCTAGAGCTGCCTCGTATTCGGCCTCATTGTTGGTCACCTTTTTTAACCGAATCGAGTGGCTGATTATCTCCTCGGTGGGCACTTTCAACACTATGCCTAATCCCGAACCCTTGGAATTAGTTGCCCCATCGGTGTAAAGTATCCATAGCCCCGAAGCTGTTCCTTTCGACATTTTCTCCTCCTTCTCGGCTTCGGGTTGAATCCCAACACTAAAATCATCTACGAAGTCAGCCAAGACTTGGGATTTGATGGCTGTTCGGGGTTGATAAGTGATGTCATACTCGCTCAATTCTACCGTCCATTTTGATAACCTCCCCGATAATTCGGGTTTATGCAATATACTTCTCAAGTGGAAGGTTGAAACTACTGCTATTGGATGACATTGGAAATAAGGCCGTAGTTTTCGAGCGGTAACAATTAAAGCAAGTGCTAGTTTTTCCAAGTGTGGGTACCTGGTCTCAGCGTCGAGGAGTGTCTTGCTCACGTAGTAGATGGGCTGTTGTTTGCCATCTTTTTCCCGAACCAGCACCGCGCTGACCGACACCTCAGACACAGCCAAGTAAACTAGCAACGTTGCAACGTTTCTCCATCCTTTGGCTTGGCGAGCAACGACGCGTTAGCCAGGTAGCGTTTCAAATCTTTCAGCGTCTCTTTATACTCCGGTGTCCATTCGAAGTGATTGTTCTTCCTCAAAACAGAGAAGAATTTGTGGCATCGCTCCGAAGACCTTGAGATGAATTGACTCAAGGCAGCGACTCGGCCAGTTAAGCACTGAACTGAACTTTTTTCACCTCGGTCAACTCCTCGGGGATCTCCTCGATAGCTTTGATTTTATCTGGGTTGGCTTCGATCCCTCACTCAGAGACAATGAATCCTAAGAATTTGCCTGACCCAACACCGAAGGCGCATCTCTCAGGGTTCAATTTCATGCCATATTGCCTCAGAACAGCAAAAGCTTCCCTCAGATGATTCAGATGATCCTCTATTCGAATCGATTTGATGAGCATATCATCTATGTAGACCTTCATGGATTTTCCAATATACTCCTTGAACATGCGACACACCAACCTTTGGTACGTCGCCCCAGCATTTTTCAGACCGAAGGGCATCACTTTATAGCAGAAAGTGCCTCGGTCAGTGACGAATGAGGTTTTCTCTTCGTCCCTCGGGTCCATGAGGATCTGCTTGTAGCCCGAATAAGTATCCAAGATTGTTAATAGTTTGTGTCCAGTCGTGGAGTCTATTAACATGTCTATTTGTGGCAATGGGTAGGAGTCTTTGGGGCAAGCCTTGTTCAAATCAGTGTAATCTACGCACATCCTCCACTTGCCATTTTTATTGGTACGACGACCACATTAGCCAGCCATTCGGTATACTTTACCTCCCTTATGAAACCATTTTCTTGCAACCTTGTGGTTTCATCTTCGATCGCTTTCTTTTTAACCCCGGTGTGAGGTCTTTTCTTCTGCTTCACCGGGGTGAATTTTGGGTCTACATTCAGCTTGTGGGTCATGATCTCCGGATCGATACCAATCATGTCTGAATGTGACTAAGCGAAGCAATCGTTGTTGGACTTTGAAACTTCAATGATTGCTTTTTTCGACTCCGGGTCCAACTCCGAGCCGACATATACCTTTCTTTCAGGAAAATCCTTCAATAAGATGAAAGATTCCAACTCCTCAATAGTTGAGTCCTCGGCATTTTGTTTCCGAGGCTCTTGAATGCAAACTGGGATCTTTTCCACTTCTCCTCGGGGATCATCCCCTCGCTTGACCCCGGTTGCATTGGCTGCTATTTCTTTGGCCCGACCGGGGCGACTCCACTCTTAAGTGCAACCGAGTAGCATTCCGTCGCTACTCGTTGTTCTCCCTTGATCGATCGAACTCCCCATGGGGTTGGGCATTTGATCACTTGATGGAGAGTGGATGGGACAGCTTCCATGGAATAAATCCATGGTCTACCGAGGATCACGTTGTATGTTATGTCCTCGGGCAACACTTGAAATAGTGTTTCTTTGCTAACTCCTTCAGCAAATGTTTTGAGTGTGATTTCACCCAAAGTCTTCTCTGTGGAATTGTTGAAGCCGGTTAGCACTGTCGCTTTGGGGATGACGTCCCCTTTGAACCACATCTTCTTAATGGCCCCGTAGCTAATTATATTGACCGAGCTACCGGGGTCGATTAGGACTCGTTTGATGTCCGAGTCATTAATACTTAGCATGATGACTAGGGCATCGTGATAGGGAAACATCATCCCATCACAGTCGTCATCATCAAACACAATTTCCTTACCCGAGCCTCCCACTCGAGTTCTCTTTTCCATCGTAATTGACAACTTGGCGAATTTCTTCGCAGCCACGAAATTCACCCCGTTCACCTCTGACCGTCGGTGATAACATTTACAACCCTTTCGGGGGGTGGAGCCCGAGGTGGCTGTCCATCAACTCGATTCTTGGCGTAGTTATTCTTCCCCTTGTCGGTGAGGAATTGGGCTAACACACCTTTCTTCAACATATGTGCCACCTCGAGGCGCAATACTTTGCAATCCTCGGTTCGATGGCCATAGTCTGTATGGAACTCGCAGTGCAAGTTCTGATCTCGTTTGTCCATTGGAGTTCTCATCTCTTTGGGTATTCTTACCCCGACAGTTCCCTGGACTACGTTGACCAGCTCTGAGTTCGATATGTTAAAGTTGTAGTCAGGGATCCTAGGTAATTATTTACCCTTCGCCACCGAAGCTGAGCTTGAGGAATTTCTTTGGTTCGAGTTAAGTTGAACCTTTCCTCCGAGCCGTTGGCTTATATGCGGACTTGCAAACGAATTTCCAAAGAAATTTCTCAACCTTTGGCTGACAGGCTGCCTCGTGGAGGTATATAGCTCGTACCTCTCCTTCGAATTTCCTCGCGACGCCTCGGTGCGATGCAAAGATTCGCCTTGGTGTTTGTAATTATAATCTCGACTCTTAAACTCAGCTTCCTCCAACCTTATCTTGGAGTAGGCCCATTTGTGTAGATCTTCCCACTTCAGAACTTGGTATTGCTGAAGCTCTTTTCGCAGCTCAGCAGCAGCGTCAGAGTTGCGAACATTGATACCCTTTTCAAATGCTATGATGGCTAGAGTATCATCCATCCGAGGTAGCTCCATGCGCTCAGCATGAAAGCGCTCAAGGAACTTCTTAAGTGGCTCACCGGGCTGTTGCTTCACCTCGCATATATCCTCCTTCCTTTGGAGGATTTTCTGAGCTCCGGTGTGGGCCTTTACGAAGGCGTTGGTCATTTCCTTGAATGTGTAAATTGAGCCCGCTGGTAAACACATATACCAACGCAGCGCTCCTTTCTCCAAGGACTCGCCAAACTTTTTCAAGAACATTGACTCGAGCTCTATCACCGTTAAGTCATTGCTCTTTACCATGGCCATGTACTCCCTCACATGTTTTCTGGGATCGGTGGTCCCATCGTACTTTTCTAAGAACATGAGCTTGAAGTTCTTAGGAGTTGGAGCTGGTGCCGCCTTGGGCTTGAACGGAAACTCTCTATATTGGTCTATGTCGAGCTCGTCTTCGATCTTTGTTATCCTTGGTACGCTCTCGAGGCATTTTTTTACCCGTGCCTCGACGCGAGCCTCAACGCGTGCCTCAATTTCTCTGGTTAACCTCTCCACATCGACCGAGGAGGTAGTTTCAGCCACGGTGGGAATCGTCCCGAAGTGTGGCGTCGTGCTCGATATGTTTCCCGAACCCCCAGACGTGGCCCCATTATAAGGTCCCCCTATTATCGCGCCCGTAGGAACGAAGGGCGGGATGCCTCCATTTGGAGCTGAAGGCTAGGTTCCGTTCGGTGCTGCGCTATTCCTCGCCTCTAACGAGGCGCGGAATTCGGCGTTAATGTTGACTTGCTCATCTTGTCGTTCTTGAAGAGCTTTTAGTGCATTAACGACAAAAGCTTGGAAGGCTTCAGTCGTCATTGGAGACGAGGACTGTTGGTTCAACGGAACGTCGGTCCGTTCGTTTAGATTTCCACTGCTATCCGCCATACCGTTGTCGAAGAATTATGGGTTTTAACGAAAAAGAGCATTGAACTTTGGAACAAAGCGTTTCTGCTTATATCCCCACAGACGGCGCCAATTTATATGAGCCTAAATCGGTTTTAGGATCACAAATCGAATTTGGGTTGGAATATAAGCAAATCTTCGTATCAAAGACGATAAAATGCAAGAAATAAGTGTAAAACACGAGAAAGTAACTTGAATTCAATATATTGCAATGAGTACAAAATTTGGCAGAGTTTCTGTATGTATTTCTCCATACGTGCAATACAAAATGAAGTGCTATTTATAGACTCAAGGGCCTAGCCCACGTTTCCCATGTCAGGTAGTGCTCAAACCCACGTTCTGAGTGCTTAAAAATGGAGATAGTGGGCTGAAGTAGTGGGCTGCAAAGCCGCTCGAACCGAGGAGATTCGCCGAGGCACAAGTGTGTGACCTCGGTGGTAGGGCCTTGTTGTTCGACCGAAGTGAACGTCACCGAAGCTCAGCTTACGGCTCGCCTTCGGTGATGACCTCGGTGTCTGACTTCGGTAAACAACTCAGTTGCTTCGGTTATTGGTTTGTCATCACGTGCTCGGCCGTTGTCAGATCGTCATACCGAGGCGACTCATAGCGAGCCGATTTTTACCCCATACACTTATAATTTGAATTGAGAATTATCATATGAGGAAACTAAAATACTACTCTCCTCTCAATACATAAACATGAAGGATAAGTTTGTTGAATTGATTTGTGGGAGTGACTATCTGGTCTAAAGATAGGCACGCATCTTTAACGATGCAAATTTGGTTTGAGTCCTATTTTCCGTAGGTTTTGATATCTGGTAAGTAAACTTGCCGTACATATAATGATTTGAAGAAGTACTGCATTTTTTAACCTACGGTAAATTATCTATTTATTTGAAGAAAATAAATTCAAAATGGTAAAAGTAATGAAAGGGATCGAAGGATAAAAATCAAATTTCAAATTTGTTATATATCAATCCATCTATATCTATTTAAAAATGCCACATGTTATCACCAAAGTAATTTGAGCAATCAACCAGAGTCAAGTAAGGATCCTATATAATGCCCATTAAACCATACAACGCACAAAGCTTTTGCAATGCTCCTATCTTTTATGTGTATTTTTGTTGTAAGTTTTTGACTGCCTTTGCTTCAAATATATTTTTTATTAATCAGCCTGTAATTTGTAATCTGTTTTCCAGTGTGATGGGGTACTGGGTTGCTCTTTGTTTTCTTTATTTTTGGAATATAAACTAACTAGACATGATTCTTTTTGCAGGGACGATCGTGAAACACATGTTGTGCGGCGCTTGTTTGATCGATAAATTTCAATATTGCAAGCTTTAGAAATTCTCATTCTGTTTGTTTTGGTGAAATAGAATCTTGATTTCCTATTATCTGCTTATAGGGGTATTTTGATTAGTTATTTGTATCTTCGATCTATAGACCACAGTTGCAAACAATTCATGTTATGTAGATTGACAATTTAAGTAGTAGCGTAAAACAAGCATGTCAAGTCTTTAGTATGTGCTAATTTAATCAAATATACTGAATGAACATCTTCTCATAAGTTGATGATTATAGAACTTTGTGGCAAAAAGGCACTCATAGACTCAATAATGATCTCAAGTATACATCTCCGACCTAAACTAAACTTAGAACTGATGAGTATACGACTACCCGATCAATGTTGTCATATTGACCGTGAATACTTCACCAATAATGGTACGAAAATCCTATTGAAATCGCTTATATATATATAAATTTCAGAAATCTATTATTTGTGTAATTCTTTTTTGCTGTTTACTTTGCATTTTTTGCATTGCAGCTACATGATCTCTATGGTGTCAGGCTATGGTATAGCAGATAAATGCCAAAATGTCAACTTATATGAAGATGAATGAGTGCATCAACAAAAAGTGTACAGTTGAAAAAGAAAGGAGATGAAAATGAAAGAAAAGCTTGCAAAAATGTTGTAGCTGAAAAGCTAATTTTCTAACACAGGTTTTTTATATTGTATATAAAAATTGATGATAGGTATTATAAAAATAAAATATTTCTATAAAATTTTAAACTCTGTTCAATTCTTTTATGATATGAATATTCATCGAAAGGAAAGAAGTCTTCGGATATAAAGCCATGATAATCTTAAGAAAAGATTTGTAATAATGTATTAAATTAGTTAGTTTAGAATATTGTGATTAATTTTAAATTTTATTTGAGAGATGAAGATTCTCTTTTGAATTTGAATTAATACAGAATCTAAAAACAAGGAATATAGGAACATTAATAAGGAACTTAGGGTTCAAATGTTTTATAGTGCAATCTACAATAAACACATTAATGATCTTTATGATGTATTGATCCAGACTTTGCAGATAATGGTTGTCTGGATTTAAGTTAATAACAATGCATCATATACTAAGTATTTGAGTTTATTGTGCCAAAGAGATTTGACGTCATGAAAAACAATGTATGACGCTCTTATATGCTATATTAGTCCATTAATCTATTTAAATTGAATACTTACGTTAGGAATTAATTATTGTGTATTATTGTGTTGATATGTGTCACCAATCTGATATATATGGTCATCAGGTTTGCAGTTAACCCGCATTTTGATGAAGCTAAGCAGTAGATCTCACTTCATCTTCAAGAAGATAACATTGAGTTAGTTGTATATTCGTATATTCTCTCTGAATTATATCGAGAATGTCGAATTGGTTCTTTTCATTTTTTTTTATGTTAAATTACTTAATTTAATCAAGATGACGCTCTATCTATATAAACTAGGTGAGTACGCCCGGGTAACCCGGGCCCAAGTGTTTAAAGAGATTTATTAAATTTTTTTTTAGATATTTGATGTATTGATTAAATACCTATTCAGTGTTTAAATATATATGGATGTATTTTATCTCATTAGTATATATTCCCTTCCTTCTAGTTTAGATGAATTTTTTAGGTTTTGGAGAGATGAACAATTTAAGATGATTTTTTTCATCATATTGATATAGGGAGAGTTGCATGTTATACTACTTTCCGTATAGTTTTTGAATATGCAAATTTTTATAAATTAGTCAAATTGACTCTCAAAAAGTGAAAAGGTTCATCATTTCTGTAACAGATGGAGTATTAGGTAATTTCTTTAAAAGGGCTTTAGTACGGTAACCATGATTTAATGGTGTATATATTTATCACGATAAATTGATATGATTTGATTTATACATCTAACATGGATAAGTTTTTACCTGGCCATACAATCAAATAACCAAAAAAAGAAAGATCTATAGAGCTTAATTACTTAAGACTAACTTTCAAAGTCAAGCTTAAAGTTATTTCGTAGTAATAGGTTTATTCTAGTTCTAATACGATACATTGTTTTGTTACTCCTATTAATGTTTCATGTTATTTGATAGAGCAATCCATCTCGTTAGACATTATATTTCACCAAATCTACACAATTTTATGTTTTGAATTTATTTAATGTTACAATATTATTTTTCATCTCTTTAGAAAAGTACTTGATTTCTTGTTAAACAAAACGTTTTAGCAAAAGTACTTGATTTCAACATTTTCCTACTAAGAAAATTGTGCTTATATTTTCTCGCCTCATATAACTGAGACTTTCAAGTAAATCTAAGTAACACTATATTTTTTTCAGATATCTATTTGAGTCGACTAAAACGAACAAATCTAATATTTCTGTTTCAAATGTCGATAAACTACAGCAGTTGATACCAAGTGGTTGATGGAACTATTTCACAATTTGTGTTTCATGTAGATAGAGTATTAAACGCCGCATGATATCCTATTTACAACTTGTAAGAATTAAAGTTTACAAAAGTTAAAAGAAGGCAGCATGACACCCTTGAATGCAAACCAGCTGTGTTCCAATGAGACACGTGTACGGTCCAGATCAAAATCTATGAATGGTGGAGGTCACAAATGTGTGTAGAGAAAAGTCAGTCACACAGCTTTGTGCCTTGACATTCTCAAAATTGTCTCTCAAACCTTTTCTTCTTTCATCGTGTATGTCCCCCGTGAAATTAGTCCACCAAAACTCTTTTCTCTTTAATTCATTGAAGACCCAGTGCTTGAAATTTCAATAATTCTTAACCACAATTCATAACATCAAAAGCTGTTTTCTAATAAGACACCGAATGCAATGCACAAGTATCAAAAATGTTCTTTGCAAAATCATTTCTTTCGGCCTTTTCGTCTTTTTCAGTCTTCACATGTATAATTATATCGGAGCTCCATCGTAATTTCGTGTGTTCAAAGCGATATAGTAATAATGTTTTTATAAAGAGAGATTATTCTTTCAAGGGAGATTTACAAATATATACAATCCTAACACCAAAATTACAAAAAATATCAATATTATTCCATTTTATAAAAATACAAATATTTTTTTACACATTATATACAAAAATCAACAAAACTAATAAATTAGGGTTCCTCATTCTTCCTACTGCCCCCCTCCCCACTGCTACCACCCCAGGCGGCGACGCCGCCTAGTCATCGCCGGCTGCCGCCGGCCGCCGGCCGCCGCCATCCACCACCAGTTTTTTTTTTTGAATCTAAAAATGAAATACACATATAAACATTGATTATTTTTTTTTGAAATTAAAGTTGGAAAATACATATAAATAAAAATACATGTAAATACACAAAAAAATTGTGTTATACATACACTAAACACACACATACATACACAAATCTACAGATCTACAAACGAAACATACAAGTTTATGTGTTTGACATTTATTACTTGACATACACACAAAAATACATATAAAAAATACAAATAGATGCTCGGATATACACGTTCATACAATGATATACACGTACATACACTTGTGTGCTGAAAATTATTACATGTATATACATGAACATACAGATACATACACTTGCAGATCTGATATTCAAATGCAAAAAAGAAGAAGGAGAAGCAGATCTGAACTTGTATTAACAAAATACATGTGTATACATAAAAATACACACATATACACGTACAAAATGAAAAAAAGAGAGGAGAAGATGAAAAAAGAAGAGCAGATCTGCTCCAATCGCCGTGGTGGAGCCACGCAGCGGCAGCGACGGCGGAGCAGAGACACGGGGGAGGGGGGTGACGGCGGGAGGGTGGGGGTGGGTGGGTGGAGGAGAGGAGAGAAAGAGAGAGGGAGAAGTTAGAGTTTTGGGTAGAGAGGGAAGAAAGGAAATGAAAAATTGTATATTTTGTAAAATGTGAAAAAGTGTTGATATATAGGGTAATTTATTTAAAAATATCGATATTTTTTATAATTAAATGGTTTAGTATGTCAATTAGCGTAAAAATGTCATTTTTCAATTTGCCAAAGGGAAATCTCATGCATTGCACAGCTGGTTGTCAAGGTTGACACAACTACTAAGTAAACAAAGTATTAGTCAGGTCTGTTTTGTTTTTTGCTTTTTAACTCTTGAAATGCATGTGTTGTTAAATTTTATATTTTGTTTCTTTAAACTGTTTGAAAGTGAATGCATGTTTAATTAACCCAATCTTCAAAATCAATTTACTTCTATTTTGAATCGAAAAATACAATAAATTACCAATTTTTCTAAATGTACTTTCTCTTTCCTTATTAAAAGAGATAACACAGTGTATCGCTTAAGATTATTGAAGAATTATCAAAGTGTCACTTATTTTTCAAGCGTAAAGGTAAAATTGTAGTAGGTAATATTTGATATTTTTTTACATTTTTGTTACTAAAATTAGAAAACAACGGTTTACGTAGATTACCACCCTGAACTCACCATCTTACTATTTGTTTTTTCGAAACTTTTTCACACAGGTAAAAATAGTGAGAATCAAAACAAAAGTTGGTCTAAATGCTTGCTAGAAAGTTTGAAAGAGAACGGAAGCAAAAACATTCAAAAAGAGCTATCGATGGCCCACCTGATTAATTGCGGCGCGTATTTTCGGTAAAAGTATGAGGGTAATGAGGAAAAGCATTGACAAAATATTGGAAAAGTCAAATCTACCCCTCATTTAATTAAAAGCACGGAGGGTATTATGGGTTTAAATTTGTGTATATCCATTAACAGAGAAAAAGTACCAGATACAGTTCAGGAAGTACTACACATCCACAGCAGTCAATACGTGAATTTCCATATGTACCCTTCGCAGCGAGCAGATAGCACAACGAAGACCTGCTTAGACTGTTTAGTGGGTCCGGGTGTCTAATTTTTATTTCCTAAAGTACAAAACTTTGAAGCAATAAAATGTGATATTCCAACAATGCCCTTGCAAGCAGGTCACAAGCATGTCATCCAAGACCTGCTTGCAAGCCATTTCTATAGAGTAGAAATTACAGTGGTATTCATTTATTGTCAAGTTGTAATTAAGCAATTTAAAAATTCTTGATATTTCTAGGGGTTTTTATAACAAAAATTTTCATAATATTAAATTTAAAAATTATAAAATAGACTCTCGAGGAATAAGAGGTATACGAGGTATTTAAGTTAGTTGAAGATCAAGTAGCTATGAGACATTTTATTTAAGTTTTTATTTGGCGTAGAGAAGTAAAAGCATATCATTTTATTTTGATTATTAAAAATCTCGTTGGAATAGAGAGTGTATTGGGTAAAAATCGACCCGCGGTGATCCGCCCCGGTCATATAAATCTTAAACGACCGAACACGTCACGACTAAACAACTGCCGAAGCGATTGAGCAAGTCGCCGAGGCCTTGAAACCGAAGATGCGTTACCGAAGGCGAGCTGCGAGCTGAGCTTCGGTAATCATCAACTCGGTCAAGCAATAGGGCTAAGCCACCGAGGTCATCAACTCTCACCTCGGTGGATCCTCCTCGGTTCAAGCGGCTTTGCAGCCCACTACATCACCCCACTAACTCAGCCACTTCACACCTGGATCGTGGGACAATATGGTAGCAGATAGTGGAGATCGTGGGCAAGGCTTACGCCTATAAATAGTAGATCATTTTATGTAACGGGTATTCAGAAATACATACCAAAACTCTGCCCAAATTTATACTCAACATCCATATACTGAAATCAAGTTACTTTTACGCATTTACATCTATTTTGTGCATCTATTCAAGCTTTGATACAAAGATCTGCTTATATTCGAATCCAAATTCGATTTGTGTACCTAAAACTGATTTAGGCCCATACAAATTGGCGCCGTCTGTGGGGATATAAGCAGTAACGCTTTGTTCAAAGTTCCAAAATTTGTTCTTTGTCGAAAATTTGTGATCCAACGTTATGGCTGATAACAATAACGGCGGTAACAACGATCGGGTTGACGTTCCGCTGAACCAACAACCCCTCACCCCAATGACAACTGAAGAATTTCAAATGTATGTTGTCACCACACTAAGGGCTCTCCAAAGTAAGCAGGATGAGCAGGCCAGTATCAACGCTGAGTTTCGCGCTTCGTTGGAAGTGAGAAATAGCGCTGCCCCAAACAGCGCCCAGCCTTCGGCTCCTGGTGGAGGCATCCCGCCCTTCGTTCCTCCGGGCGCGACAACAGGGGGACCTCACAATGGAGCCACGTCTGGGGGCTCGGGGAATAACCCAACTGCATCGCCGCACTTCGGGACGTTTTCCACTGTGGCTGAGACAACGTCCTCGGTCGACGTTGAAAGAATGAGTAGAGAAATCGAGGCGCGCATTGAGGCGCGCGTGGAAAAGCGCCTCGAAGGCCTACCGGGGATAAGCAAGGAGGAAGATTATCTTGACATCGAGCAATATAGGGAGCAGCCCTATAAGCCCGAAGCAGCTCCAGCTCCAACTCCCCCGGGCTTCAAACTCACATTCCTTAAAAAGTACGATGGGACGACTGATCCCAAGGAGCACATCAGGGAATACATGTCCATGGTGAAGAGCAACGATTTAACATCCACACATCTCGAGTCGATGTTCTTAAAGAAGTTTGGTAGTTCATTAGAAAAAGGTGCTCTTCGGTGGTATTTGTGCTTGCCGGCGGGGTCAATCTCTTCGTTTAAAGAACTATCCAGCGCCTTTGTCAAGGCTCACACCGGCACGCAAAAGATCCTCCAGAGGAAGGAGGATATATGTGAAGTAAAGCAACGGTCCGGTGAGCCACTTAAAGAGTTCCTCGAGCGGTTCCACGCTGAACGCATGGAATTGCCTCGAATGGATGATACCTTGGCCATCATGGCATTCGAAAAGGGTATCAATAGTCGCAATTCAGGTGCTGCAGCTGAATTGCGCAAAGAGTTGCAACAATATCAGGTCCTGACGTGGGAGGATCTACATAGACGAGCTTACTCCAAAATCAGATTGGAGGAGGCAGAGTTCAAGAACCGAGGTTATCATAACCGAAGTGATACTTCCAACCGCGCCGAGGCGCCACGAAATAATTCGAAGGGGAGGTATGAACCTTACACTTCGACGAGGCAACATGTTAGCCAGAGGTTGGGGAACGCCCCCGGTAACTCATACCCAGCCTCTCATATAAGCCAAAGGCTCGGAGGGAAGGTTCAAACCAATGTGAACCAAAGAAATCCCTCGAGCCCCGCTTCGGTCCCTAGAAAGGATCTTCCTCGGATCCAAGATTATAATTTCAACATATCGACCTCGGAGCTGGTCGACGTTGTCAAGGGGACAGCCGGGGTAAGGGTTCCCAAAGATATGAGGACCCCGGCGGACAAAAGGGATCAGAATCTGCATTGTGAATTTCATGCAGATTATGGCCACAGAACCGAGGACTGCAAAGCCTTACGCCTCGAGGTGGCCCACCTACTGAAGAAGGGAGTCTTGGCAGAATTCCTCACTGATAAAGGGAATGACAACTTTTCCAAGAACCGAGGTGATGGACAACCACCTCGGGCTCCACCCCCTGAAAGAGTAGTGAATGTTATCACCGGGGGATCTGAAGTGAATGGCGTGAACTTTGCCGCTGCCAAAAAGTTCGCTAAGCTCTCCATCACTATGGAGAAAAGGACTCGGGTTGCAGGCTGGGGCAAAGATATTGTCTTCGATGACGATGATTGCGATGGGATGATGTTCCCCCATCACGACGCGCTAGTCATCATGTTGAGGATCAATGACTCCGATATCAAAAGAGTCTTGATCGACCCCGGGAGCTCAGTTAACATAATTAGCTACGGGGCCGTTAAGAAGATGTGGTTGAAGGGTGAAGTTGTTCCCAAGTCAACAGTGTTAGCTGGCTTCAACAACTCCACGGAGAAGACTTTGGGTGAGATCACACTCAAAACATTCGCTGAGGGAGTTACCAAAGAGACACTGTTCCAA
This sequence comes from Petunia x hybrida, assembly GCA_037355625.1. Lineage (NCBI taxonomy): Eukaryota > Viridiplantae > Streptophyta > Magnoliopsida > Solanales > Solanaceae > Petunia > Petunia x hybrida. The sequence goes on along the minus strand of JBBBVM010000763.1, from coordinate 1,545 downwards.
GTTATGCCCGAGGATCTAGCTTACAATGTAATCCTCGGAAGACCATGGATCCATTCCATGGAGGCTGTTCCTTCCACCCTACATCAAGTGATCAAATTCCCTACACCTTGGGAGTTAGATCGATCAAAGGGGAGCAACGAGTAGCAAGAGAGTGCTATTCAGTTGCGCTAAAAAATGGAGTCGCCCCGGTTGGGCCAAAACAATAGCAACTACAGGATTCGGGGTCAAGCGGGGAGGAAGCCCGAGGAGGAGACGAAAAAATTCCAGCCTGTGTTCAAGAGCCTCGGAAGCAAAAAGCCGAGGACTCAACTATTGAAGAGTTGGAATCTTTCACTTTATCGAAAGATTTCCCCGATAGGAAAGTATTTGTCGGCGCGGAGTTGGACCCGGAGTCGAAAAAAGCAATCATAGAAGTTTTGAAGTCCAACCACGATTGTTTTGCTTGGTCGCATTCAGACATGACGGGTATCGATCCGGAGATCATGACCCACAAACTGAATGTAGACCCAAAGTTCACCCCGGTGAAGCAGAAGAAAAGACCTCACGCTGGGGTCAAAAAGAAGGCGATCGAAGACGAAACCGCCAAATTGCAAGAGAATGGCTTCATCAGAGAAGTAAAATATCCCGAGTGGCTGGCCAATGTTGTGGTTGTGCCGAAGAAGAATGGCAAGTGGAGAATGTGCGTAAATTATACTGACCTGAACAAAGCTTGCCCCAAAGATTCATACCCACTACCACAAATTGACAGGTTAATAGACTCCACGGCTAGACATAAACTATTAACTTTCCTAGATTCATACTCGGGGTACAATCAAATTCTCATGGACCCGAAGGACGAAGAGAAAACCTCGTTCATCACAGACCGAGGTACCTTCTGTTACAGAGTGATGCCCTTCGGTCTAAAGAACGGCTGGGGCGACATACCAAAGGCTGGTGTGTCGCATGTTTAAAGAATACATCGGGAAGTCTATGGAGGTCTACATAGACGACATGCTCATCAAATCGATCCAAATCGAGGATCATTTGAATCATCTGAGGGAAGCTTTTGCTGTATTGAGACAGTATGGTATGAAATTGAACCCTGAGAAGTGCGCCTTCGGCGTGGGATCAGGCAAATTCTTGGGTTTTATTGTCTCCGAACGAGGAATCGAAGCCAACCCAGACAAAATCAGAGCCATTGAAGAAATTCCCGAGGAGATAACCGAGGTAAAGGAGGTTCAACGCTTAACTGGCCGAGTCGCTGCCTTGAGTCGCTTTATCTCAAGGTCCTCGGAGCGATGCCACAACTTCTTCTCCGTTCTGAGAAAGAACAATCACTTCGAGTGGACACCGGAGTGTAAACAGGCGTTGAAAGATCTGAAGCAATACTTGGCTAACGCACCGTTGCTTGCCAAGCCAAAGGAAGGAGAGACATTGTTGGTATATTTAGCAGTGTCCGAGGTATCTGTCAGTGCGGTGCTGGTTCGAGAGGAAGGTGGAAAACAACAGCCCATCTATTATGTAAGCAAGACACTCCTCGATGCTGAAACCAGGTACCCACACTTG